>PVKM010000786.1:0-93608 GCA_004027735.1 Carollia perspicillata | reverse complement strand
GCTAAGTGGTTCTACCAGAAATTCTAACACTACTCAAAGAGGAACAACAGCAACTTAGCTTAGTTAAGTAAATTTAGAGAGTTGGCTAAGGAGATATAACTTCTTTCCCTGGAGAAATCAAGAAAACAAGGGGCCTCTTCACTTGGGAACCAGCAAGGTCTTTCAGCAGGAGTAACAAAGGAGCTGAGGCAGCAATTTTTATTACCCCCAGCAACAGGGCACTATATTTAGCAAGTGTTCCAGTTTAGACTTTTTAAATATTGCTCCCCTAAAATGCCTTTTCTACTGCATACAAAGGGGCAACTCCACCATGAGTTGCCTCATCAAGTAATTCACTGAGCAAATGGATTTAAAAAATCATAAGTCAACAATTTAATGTCAGTACACAATCACTGAACAAAACACGCTTTTATCTGAATCATATATAAACTCTTATTAAGGCGAAGACGGCAGGTATTCTTCCTAGCTTTTTGGAAGTTTAAAGAGAGTGACTGACACGAAATCGAAGCATTTAACTTTTTGTAAGCATTTACCTACCTCTACAGGATGGTTGGAACACAGGTTTGAACCCTGGTGGCTCCACCTTTCAGTATCTATGTTGGGGAAACAACAGGTCTCTAAGTTTTGAGTTTTGTTTTCCCTATAAGTATGAAAATGACACCAATATGACTTCTGTCAAAAGCAACACACTGTAAATGTGAGCTGCTGGCACTGTAGACAGTAAGTAAAACTGCGAGCAACATGTACATGACAAACAGGCGCTCTCCATCAGGTCACAAGTATCGGTCTGGAGCCAAGCTTTTCTCTGGCTCATTAATAGGGGAGACCAGATCTTACTCCAAAACAATCGAATTATAAAGACTTGAATGGCAGAGTGAATGCCCGTAGGTGAACACACAGGAGGAGGCGGGGTGGAATTACTGGGAGACTTGTTGACAGGAAGCTGCCAACCAAGGGCAGGCAGTGAGTGTCTGCCTGGGGTGTTCTTTAGGAAGGGCGCTGCCATCCCTCGGAGGAGGGCAGAAACACACACGCACACTTACACATCCCACAGACACATCCTTGCTGGAAGCAAGTGAGAAGACCATGCCTTTGACGGTGGCTGAAATAACTAAAATCTCGTCATTTGTTTGGCCAATGACCTATTTCTGGCAATCCTTAATGAACAACCAGTGCCATTCATGGTGAGCAATCTGGATCGACAGCAGCAATCACACACACAGAGAAAACAGAAATCATTAGCTCACGAGGTTCTCCAACAGTGATGATGCAAGGAATTGTTACAAAGCGTCTCTCTGAGGCTAAATGTCCTAGGAAGTCAACCAACACAATTCTTTTAAGATTGGGCCCAGCATAGCTTCCGGTGGTTGGGTAGATGCCTGCCATTGCTTTTCTAAAGAATCATTAAAATCCCTATTTTTAGTGTTTGCTTTGTAAGATTTAAGTCTGCTAAGTAATTAATTTCTCCGGAGATCAGTGAGTTTTAAATTATTTAGGAACAAAATTTCTCACTAATTAAGACAACAGCTTCAAGCAGTAGTAAATAATAACAAGAAGAATAAGAATTTTAAAAAGCTCACTTTCATCGGGCCCTATTTGCTAAGAGTGGGGCTAAGGTATAATCTCATTTAATAGTCACAACAATCTTAAAAATAGATATAATCCTCATACTCATTTTCAAATTAGAAAACTGAGGTTCCAAAAGGAACCATCATTTGAAATGGATTTATCTAAAATATTAACCTCTATACATGTTGCCTTCCTAGAGAGGCCTAATCACTGAAACGGGTGAAGTTTAAAGTACACGGGTGACCAATGGTGAAGGTCGCCACTATTCCCTTTGAAGGACAATCTTGTCTCTAAATCGACAAAGAACAAGTGATAATGAGGCTATTAAAGGGATAAGGCAGATTGTTATGTAGTCCCATGGAACGGTGCAGTCCAATACTGCTCAAATGAAGACCAGCAGACTGTGTATGGGAGATCCCCAGTGAGATCATGAGCTTCTTCCAGAGCCTAAATCATCACGTCACCAAGCACTGTGTAGTTTGGCTGACATTCTTCCGAAATGAGACCTTCAGGATAAAGGAAGTTGTACCATGGTTTACCTTACCTCCTGGTGATAAATAGTGTACTTAGCAACACTGGCCTATGGGCCAACTCTGAGTAGCCTGGTATAGGTGATATTGTTGAGCAAAAAGAAAGTCTATATTACCCATTCTGCAAATGATCACATTTGTCCAGTGAATAAATATATAAATAGTATAAATGCAGACAGAAATGATGCCCCTGGGAAGATATATTCCTGTCCATTTCAGAATTCCCATTTTTGCCTAACCCATTCAGTCCTTTGGCCAGCAAATTTTTAATAACCACAGAAGTTATATGTGTGATATTTTTTAAAACCAAAATGTTTTATTCCCCTCCTCTTACTAAGTATTGTTTAAATTCATTAAACCCCATACTTTATTTGAATTTCCATAGTTTTTACCTAGTGTGCTCTTCTTGTTCCTGGATCCCACCCAGGACACCATGTTACATTTAGCTCTCCTGTCTCCTGAGGCTCCTCTTGGCTACTAAGTGTTTGGTAACCTAAGGCTAATTATTACTGCTTCAGAGCCAGAGCTCATATACTAACATTTTTTGAGCACTTACTGTGTGCCAGACAGTTTTTTGGTTCAACATTCCACCTGTCTCAACAACGCTCTGAAGTTAAGTACTATTATTATCCCCATTTCACAGGCAAGGAAAGGAAGGCAGGAGGAGCATTAGCAGTCTGTCCTCGGTTAAATAGCTGCAGGCTGTCTGGGCCAGGATTCAGACCCCAGCGGTCTGATTAAATTATGTCATTGAATGATTTCGCAATTTAATTCCAAGACCACTAGAGGAAATAACGAGAAGCCTGACAGAAAAGACAACTGTGCTGACCCAACTGTAGGAAGTGGAGTTCCCAGCTTCAAACAAGGGAGGTGTATTTGTAGATTAGGGTTCTGAAAATCTTTCAAACATGGGCTTTTGGTGAAACATTTGAGAGTTCCCATAAACATTTTTAATACAATGGGAATAGAAGTTCAAATGAAAAGGAGCAGCCATTTGAAAAAGCATCATTAACTCCTTCTCTTTTTGTAATAACAGTGGCCTGCCCCCCTTTATCCTCAGGGCAGTTGTTACAAGATCCACAGCGGATGCCTAAAACCTCGAATAGTTTCAAACCCTATATATACTATAATTTTCCTATGCATACCTACCTCTTCACTTAAAGGAAGCACTTTGTGGCTTCTCTTTGGCATATCCAAGTTGCCAGCATGAATACTCATGCTCTTGGGACCACTATTAACTAAAATAAGAGTTACTAGAACACAAACAGTATGACACCATGACAGTGGATCTGACACTGAGATGGCTACTGACTGACTACGTGCCGGGAGCATACCCAGCCTGGATGTGCTGGACACAGCGATGATTCACCCCCTGGGCTCAAGGGGCTGGACATCCCAAAATTTCACCACCTACTCAGAGCAGCACATGATTTAAAATGTGTGAGTGCTTTACTTGTTATTTTTTATTTAATATTTTCAAACCACAACTGACCACAAGGAAACCACGAAAGCCAAACCACGGACGAGGGGATGTTGCAATCAGAAACCCCTTTCCTAAGGAACACAAAATCTTCAAATTCTCTTTGTAGAATTCTTAAAATGTATCAGTCTTCTGTGACCTGTTACTAGCAAGGAATGGGTCCACCGTCTGTAAGGATGAAAAGAA
The DNA here is from genome assembly GCA_004027735.1 of Carollia perspicillata. Classification (NCBI taxonomy): domain Eukaryota; kingdom Metazoa; phylum Chordata; class Mammalia; order Chiroptera; family Phyllostomidae; genus Carollia; species Carollia perspicillata. The sequence continues at coordinate 89,843 of PVKM010000786.1, read as the reverse complement.
AGGTGCGAACTGGGTGCAACGAAGAAGTGAGGGCAAACCAAGTGAGCCAGGAGGCCAGCCAGATGCCTGGTGGGCCCTTCTGACCCCCCTCTTTCTACGTCCCCGTCCTCTGAGGAGGCAGCTCTCTGTCCCACCGCCATGAGCGCACTTCTGGCTCTGAGTTCTCACTTTTTCGTGGAGTTTACGGACGATAATTTGACTGAACTGTACTCAATTGCGGACATTCAATATGAATATAAGAAAAAATCATCACCAGAGAACTTGTGTGTCAAAATAATGCCATGCACATTTACAAATGTAACACAAGATGAGCAGACTGACTTCTTGCTCCCTCTCCTTGGAAAAGGATTGGAGGCTTAATTCCTTTTTTTACACATGCTAATTTCACAGCCACTCTAAAATTTGAACTTCCTCAGGAGAGTACACCATCTGACTTCAGATAAGCAGACAACTATTGTTCTATCTTAACTGCTGAAGGTCTGAGGGAGGGGGCTGTTTTTGTGAGCCACACCTTTGGAATGATAAAAGTGAAGGGCAAAAGTCCAGAGGTCTTCCACAGACCAGCTGAGGAGGGAGTTAGAAATGACAGCCCAGAAACTGGGACATCAAGCACTGTGAGAACTGCTGGAACCTTCGTAAATGCTCTTGTTCTGCCAGGTCAGCTGTGATGGAAAGACGGCTGGAGGGTACTATGTCTTCCACAGAGCCCTGAATTATTGTAGGTCGCTTGTAGGCGGCTCTGGAGTAGATCTCCAAGGGGTAAAGTGGTAGGAGCAGCTCCACAACAAAAGGAGAGTTGTCACCTACAAGGTGCAACAATGAAGGACCAGACTTGAATGTTCAGCAAGACCCCTGATTTCCCAACAGAATCTCAGATTAATCGGGAAAGTGTGGATGGGGGCGGGGCTGGGGGGAAGGGGAGTTGTATGGAGAGTAACCTCACAGATGATTTAATCATAATTCCTAATTGGGTATCCCATGGTGGGTTCTCATGCCCCAGGCCTGTAACTTCTTTAGTGAAATGTTTTAAGCCAGCCCTGTCCATTGTTCTTGGGCTGCTAGGTTATCACTCCTTTGAAACACCAAACACTAGAAGTAACATCCTTCGAAGGGGATATTAACCCTCAACAGAGCACAGAATCTTGTTAACTATCCCGAAACCTGATCCTGGCCTTGCTTTCTTCCTTACATTCCCTTCTTAATTTCAAATACATGAAAGAAGCTGCAAAACTTATTCTCCAAACCATTTGAGATCTTACTCCCTGGCATACGACCTCAGGTTGGCTCAAATAAACTCATAACAATTCTCTACAGGTTTGAATGTTCTCACATCAATGAAAGGTTTTCACTGGTCCTCAGTACACATTTCCATCCTTAAAATCCATATATCCTGGATTTTCTTATGTGCAGACTATATGTAAAGAACTTTAAAAAACCTCTTAGTGTATCATTATTTGCTCTCTTGTATGTGTATTCTCAGTGTGTGGATCCGGATCCCTAAAATTCTCTTTATGAAAAAAAACACTTATTTTTCCCATAATAACTTGAACTATACTCATAGAGGCTAAAGGGTCCTCTTGCTAAAACAGAACTCGATATTGGATATATTAAATATAACTGCATGAAAGTTGCTAAGATAGTAGATACTGAAAGTTCTCATCACTAGAAAAAATTGTAGCTATGTCTGGTGATGGATGTTGACTGGGCTCATTATGATCATTTCACAATACTTACAAGTGTCAACTCCTTATGTTATACACCTGAAACCAGCATAATGTTGCATGTCAATTATATCTCAATTTTAAGAAGCATAATGTATTGATGGGTTTAAAAAAACACTGAATATAAGACCTCTACTTTCTATAGGATAGTCAATTTTGACAGATAATTCTACATGACCCTCTGATTGAAATTACTGTATAAAATATTTTTATTTATTTTTTAAAAATGTTTATGGATTTTTGAGAGAGAAAGGAAGAAATAGATAAAAAGAGGGGAGGAGAAAGCAGTGATTTTGTTGTTACACTTATTTATACATCGTTAGTTGATTCTTATATGTGCCCTGACCAGGGATAGAACCCCTAAACTTGTTGTATTGGGACAATGCTCTAACCAAGTGAGCCACCCAGTCAGGACCTAAAATATTTTTAAAAATGTGATTTGAATCACATCACCAACTTTCACACAGGAATTTAAAAATCCTCCAAACAAAATAAAGTAAGTATAAAGAGATCAAATGAGAAAAAGTGCTATGAAGAAGGAGATGGGAAAGGCCAGTGGCGGTTACGCCTTAATATTCCTAACTAGCATACACAATCATAGAAAATGTCACTCAGAAAAAAAATTTCAAAGGATCAGTATAACCAGACCACATTCTATGACAGTGGGGTTAAGTCAGAAATCGGTAACTAAAAGACAACGGAAATAACTGTGTATTCCTGGAAAATTTAAAACACAATTTAAACAGATCATGGGTCACAAAAAAAATCACAATGCAAACTAGAAAATGCACAGAACTGAAAGATGAAAACATGACACACAAAAATTTGTAGAGTGTAGGTACAGCAGTACAGGAAATTTTACTACCTTATGTATTTACATTAGAAAAGAAAAATGAAACAAGAATGGCCATCATAAACAAAGCAACAAACAACAAGTGTTGGAGAGGTTATGGAGAAAAGGGGACCCTAGTTCACTGTTGGTGGGAGTGCAGACTGGTACAACCACTATGGAAAACAGTATGGAATTTGCTAAGAAAACTAAAAATGGAACTGCCTTTTGACCCAGCAATTCCACTACTAGGATTATATCCCAAGAACCCTGGAACACCAATCCAAAAGAACCTATGCACCCCAATGTTCATACAGGACAATTTACAATAGCCAAGTGTTGGAAGCAACCTAGATGTCCATCAGTAAATGAATGTATCAAAAAGCTATGATACATTTACACAATGGAATTCTATGTGACAGAAAGAAAGAAGGAGCTCCTACCCCATGCAACAGCATGGATGGAACTGGAAAGCATTATGCTGAGTGAAATAAGCCAGGGGGTAAAAGACAAATACCATATGATCTCACCTTTAACAGGAACCTAAGCAACAAAACAAACAAGCAAGCAAAATATAACCAAAGACATTGAAACAGAAAACAGGATGACAGTAACCAGAGGGGAGAGGGGAGGGAATTTCAGGGAAAAAGGGAAGGGATTATAGGAACAAGTATAAAGGACATATGGACAAAAACTAAGGGGGGTGGAAATGGGAGGGAGGTGGGGAGCACTGGGGGGGGTGGACTGGGACGGGAGTAAACAACAGAAAACTGTACTTGAATAACAATTAAAATAAAATTAAAAAAAGAAAAGAAAAATGAAAACTTGGAAAATAAATGAGAGCTTTTAAAAAAGAATGAGCAAAATAACGCTCATCAAAAATGTTAAAGAAAGGGAACACAGGGAGAATAAACTAATAAAATAGAAAACAAATATAAAATACAGTAAGCCAAAAAAACAAAAACTAGTTCTTTGAAAAGACTAATAAAAATAAACATCCATGTGGCAAGGTCAGTCAAGGAGATGGGTGAAGACACAAAATTGTTATTAACAGAGAAAAGGCACAACTGCAGATGCTGCAGAGATGAAAACGACTGGAGAATGCTATAAACAGTTGTATGAGAGTTAACTTGAAAATCTGTAAATTTGGAAGCAATGGTAATTTGTTTCTTGATGAAATCACTAGACATGGATAACTTCAAGAGGAGTTCTACTAAACACTTGAGTCAGATAATTCTAATCTTACATGAATTCCAGAGAATAGGAAAAGAGCAAACAATCCCCAACTAATTTCAAACACTATTATTCTCAAATCATATTGCAATTATATGTTTTTAAAAAGATAAGTTAAATTTCTCCACATTTAAAAAAATGTAAAGGCATACTCGTATATACCTCATGGGTCAAAGAAGAAACCATGCGTATAATAGCAGAAAAAAAACATAAAAATAAATGCATTATGTATCCGACTTAAGACAATAAAGAATAAACCCAAAGAAAATTAGGAAGGTGGCAGTAAAGATAAGAGCAGAAATCAGGAGCTGGCTGGTGTGGCTCGGTAGGGTGGGTGTCCGCCCACAAACTGAAAGGTAAGGGGCTTGGATTCGCAGTCAGGGCACACGTATGGGTGGTGGGCCAGGTCCCCAGGAGGCAACCACACACTGATGCTTCTCTCCCTCCCTTGCCCTAAAAATAAGTAAGTAAAATATAAAATAAATGAAATATTAAAAAAAATAACAGATCAAAATGAAAAGAAAAAGCCAAAAAAAGTCAAGTGCTTTTAATATTCATCAAGGAAGAGACAAGAGGGAAATAAATGTTTCAAAATAATATTTGAAATGCAATACATATAAGCCACTTTTTAAAAATATAAGAATACAATCATCAATATTATGTCAATATACCTGAAAACATACACAATAGATAAACTTCTAGAAAATATAACTTTCCAAAGAAGAAATAGAAAGACTAATCCTATAACCAATGAAGAAAATAACTTCTGATTAGTAGTTGAAAAGTTCTTCACACACACAAAATAACTAGACCCAAACAAAACTACAAAATTTTCAAATAAAGGAGTATTCCGAAATTTCAAACTCTTTCACAAAACAGAAAGAGAAACAATACTGTCCAATGTATTCATATATAATTTAGATATGAACCCAAGTATATATGATCAGAAAGGAAAACCTTAGGCCTATTTCATTCAATTTAGAGACAAAAAACAAATATTGACAAACTGAATACAAATATATACATATGATACAATGATGAAGAGAGGTTTAATTCCGGAATGCAAGATGCTTTAATATTAGAAAAGCTACAAATATTACTCATTTTAGCAGATTAAAAATAAAAAATTCTATGAAATACAAGAAATATTACTTAACCTGATGAAGAGTATCTATAATAAACCAAAGCAATCATCATCCTTTCAAAAAAGAAGAGCCTAAAAGCATTCACTTTAAGACAAAAAAAAAGCCAATATCACCACTTTTATTAACTTTGCACTCAAAATTCTACCTAGGGCAAAATACAGGAAAAATAAATTAAAGCCATAAAGTTTGGAAGGAGTAAATAAAATTGTCTTCATTTGCAAAAAAGTGTTACAAAAGTTTTTAAATGTATTAGAAATAATTATAGACAAGCAAAGTGGCTGGATATAAGACCAATATGCAAAAATAAACTCCATTTCCATATACTAGAGACAATTAGAAAACAAGAGATCTCATGGCCCTGACTGGTGTGTCTCAGTGGGCTGGGTGTAATGCTTGCAAACCAAGAGATCACTGGTTTGATTCGAGGTCAGGGCACATGTCTGGGTTACAGGTCAGGCCACCCATTGTGGGTATACGAGAGGCAATGCCCAATGTTTCTCTCTTCTTCTCCCTCCCTTCCCCTCTCTCTAAAAATAAACAAATTTTAAAAATCTTTTTTTAAAAAAAAAGAGATCTCAAAAACATTAGTAATAGAAATTGTAATAGGTCATTAAATAAATCTAACAAAATATAAGAAATATAAAACTTTGGAATAAGATATTTTAAAAACAACTAAATAAATGGAACAATGTTCATGGGTAGGAAGAATATCATGTAGATACCAATTCTCTTTGATTTATAATTTCATGCAGTTTCAATCAAAATGCCAATGAATTTTCCATGGAAGGAAAAACTGATTCTAAAATATATTTTGAAAAGAAAGTACCAAGACCACCAAGGAACTTTGGAAAGAAAACAAAGGGGATTTGGCCTACCAGATATAAAGATGTTACAAAGCTATAGTAATTAAGATAGTGCAGTGGGTGCAAGAATCTATAAATTAACCAATGAAACACAATATAGCATCCAGAGATAAACTCACGTATATATGAAAATTTGATCAGGACACAAGTAGACCACCTTTTAAAGGAAGGGACAGTTAGCAAATTGAACTAAAATAATTTAGTCATCCATGTGAAAACATATCCCTAATTCACAATATGAAAAACAAACTTTAGATGAATTAAAAACTATATCAAAAGCAAAATATTAACACACACACACACACACACACACACACACACACACACACACCCAGTGTTGGCTGAACTCAAAGCAAGGAAAAACCAAGGTATATCACTGAGTTGTAAGCAAACAAGAAGTATGATATTGTCCTGTGGACAAATTCAATTAACCGAGGTCCGATCCAAAGACTAAATTCTCCTCGGATTTACTTTGCCCCACTCCATTCTGAGGGAGGGTGGAGCTCAAAGTGAGATCCCTGCATTAAACCAGGAAACCTCTCAAGGGGCAGGTGTACCATAGTCCAAAACTACAGGAAGTACAACCTATGCTCAGTGGGAGAAACAACTAGAAGTTCCTCGTGCCATGCATTACAGCTTGGAATGTACGTGTGAAACTCTGTCCTCCCGGGCAAAGCACCACAACAGTGAGTGTACACCATTAGCATTCAGTAACTGATGGATGCTGTGATGATTATTGTAAACTTTTGGCCTCAAAGAACATCTGACTTGGGGAAGTGACATTTTCTTTTACTTGTCAAATGATATACAAAACTGAGGTCTGACTAGATTTTCTCCCGCTGCTGAAATCACACCACTGGATGTGTCAGGAATGTACCTGGCACAGCTATGTGTCCAGCTGGCTTGTCATAACCACTGTCTCTTTTTAAAAAAAAATTACTATTACAAGATATTTCTCCATACCATAAAATGTTCTTCAATGACCATTGCTAATCACTGTGTAACATTCCCTGCGCACAAATTAGTTAACCATTCCCTGGTGGAACTTAGTTAACTATTCCCCACAATTGGGCATGTAGACTGTCTCCAGCTTACACACACAAATTTTAATTTGTGTTTAAATTCAAAAGAAGTTACACACAATTCAATTTAATTTTGTGGTAATACTTCATTAGACAGACACCCTAGATATTTCTGAATGATTACCATGTTAATTTATACTACTGATAATTTAAAAAATAAAATGGAATAGGCATTGCTGAGACAGTCACTTAGAGCAGAGCCATGAGGCTACCAGGGAGGTGGACCCTGTGCACATCCTGCCTCATTTCTCGGGCTGCTGTTGCACCGCTAACCCTGTCGCTGAGCTCAGCTCAAGGCCCAGCTATACGCATCCTAGAACGACTGCTGCCTAAACACACTCAGACTTGACTTCCTTTTTGTAGTTATCTCCTCCCCAGTTTGCATCCTGGAACAAACCAGTCCCTGTTAACCTGGTCAGCAATCCTTCATTTGTATGAAAGAATTGCATTTTGTGGGTTTTGCCTTACAAACAAACCCTGCTTTTCCTTGTTCTCTGCAGAGAACATTTTCATTTGCTACCTGAATGTGTGTCTCTTGGATTCAAATCCTTCAAGACCCCAAATAAACTTATTTGTTTTATAGCTTCAAATCTCTATTGATTAACACTATAAAGAAATAATAATCTAAAACTATTATTCTATTCATTCAATAGATGTTTAATAAAGCCCTGTACCAGGAGATACATAGATAATTTTTAATATCAAAGTGCTGTTATATGTCTATTATATCTCAATACAGCTGAAGAATCAAAGTGCTTTCTAATGAAGCAGAAGCAAATAAGTAGTTTTAAGTAAAAATTTCAGTTCCATATTAATCTTGAAAGAAAATCTTTTTCTTAAGACTATGAAATTAAGTCAGTGACTTTAACTGATGCAATAAGAATCCTTTTTACCACAGATAAATAAGATCTGTTGACTGGACTTCAGTTTTCATTTTCCACATAGCAATGCCGAACAAAAGGTAGAGGAAATTTAACACTAAACTTGTCAGCAAACACATGGCAGCCCAGGCCCAGGAAGTGTGCTTATAGGTTCTATTACTTATACTAAGATAAAAACAGAATGAGGGCATAGGTAAACAAATAAAATGAGACAAAGCAACATGACCTAAATGAAAGAACAGGTTAAAACTCCAGAAAAAGAACAAAACGAAATGGAGATAAGCAATCTATCAGATGCAGAGTTCAAAACACTGGCTGTAAGGATGCTCCTGTAAGGATGCTCAAGGAATTTAGTGAGGGCCTCAACAGTGCATAAAAGATCCAGTCAGAAGTGAAGGATACATTAATTGAAATAGAGAACAATTTACAGGGAAACAACAGTAGAGTGGATGGAGCTGAGAATCAAATCAATGATTTGGAACATAAGGAAGCAAAAACCGACCAATCAGAACAACAAGAAGAAAAAAGAATACAAAAACAAACAAACAAACAAATCTAGGATAATGTAAGCAGCCTCTTGGACATGGCATTTATCATGAAAATTCAAGATTTGGCCACTTTGGGATCTATTCAGGTAACAGAGTGGAGATTATACATCTGAATTTCAAAGAGCTATCTAAGTCAGAATCTAACAAGCAGCAGAGATGTAAAGAAAACCAAAGTTAAACAGAGAACAATTGCTAATTTTTGCTGACTGTTTGTTACATGCCAGGCCTGTGTTTCCTACAAGTCACCAACCTCACTGAAGCCTCAAGAAGACAAGGAGGCAAGTACTATTATTATTACTATTATTATTAACCCCATTTTACAATGAAAAAATCGTGGCAGGGCTGAATGGCTACCACCCAAGTTTCTGCTCTTAGACACTGTGTTCTACTTCTTTCCATCTCTAGGTATCAATGGTACAGCAAATCTATCTAATGTCAACAAGAAAGTAACTCATGGCTGATAAACAAAAACACCTTCAAATAACCAAAACAATCTCTTCAGGTAACTGTCTCTAACCCCCCACTTCTGCCTTCAAACTAAGACAAAAACAGATGGAGTGATCAGACATACGGCTTAGTCCCATTTCTTTATTCTAATTCTTAGTTGTCTGAATTGAAGCGCAGACAGATAGCATGAATGAGCAAGGGTCTGTTTGGTCAATCCACAAAGTAAACTCTCAAATCGGAACCAGAGTTGAGGGTGTGTGGCTCCTACACTGGACGACATAGCACAGGAATAAGCAAACCCAACTCCATGGTCAGAGCTGAGGTTTACCATCCTTAGTGCATTCCCACCCTCACTGTGTTTCAGGACACGCTTTTGCCCAAAAATTTCTCCAAAACTCTTCCTTAATATTTTTTGAACTCCATCTAACTGATCAGATTTTCTGGGCAACATAAGAGGGCTTATTGCAATGGCTGCAATTAGGCTGATCAAAATACCAAGCAAGTTGCATTTGTACATATTCGCCATTGTTTTTCTCGATCTGAAGGCAAGCATATGAGGCTGCTGGATGAGCACTATGGTTTCTTAAAATGATCCTGGTTAAAAAAAAAACAATTTAGTTACAGTTCATCAATTTAATTAACTCTTCCTGTTAACAGAGTTGCTATTCTCTCTTAGGTACAAGTATGATTCCTTCAATGAATATAAAGCCAAAATAGGGTTCTATCTCTATTCTATTTTGTGAGGATTCTAAAAACAAACCATTGCTACTGAAAAGCAGATGACCTGGGTTCTAGTCCTTAGTAGTTAACTGTGCAGCTCTGGCATCATGCCTCCTGTAAATGAGCAAGTTGGACGGGAAGTGCTTAAAGTCCCTCCCAGCTATAAGGTTTTGATTCGTAATTTAAGTTGCTGCTGTATTCTATTCACACTAGATGTAGATGCAGGCTCCATGTCAATGACACCAGCACCTTTCATTTCCCTATTAAAGCCCATTGCGTGACATGGGGTCCATTCAGACCAACTGGCATTTCCTCACAGTCCGCCTGCTACCAAAACACACTGTTTGTAGCTCAGGCAGTAGAGTAGTTGAAGAACATCAGATTTTCTCGGCACTTTCTGCACATATAGCACATAGATGGGCATGAGATTATTCCTAGGAAAATACTGCACATAATAGCTGTTGACTCTTAGCAACTAATAGTATGCATTATTAAAAGCAAACACAATTTCCCATTCATGTATTCCACCTCATGAAATGTTTTTTTGGTACTTTTGGCTCCCATACATGAACCAGTATTTTTTATACGTGCTCCACAGTATTTCTGGGCAGAATTAAAAAATTCATAGATCACTAAAACTCACAGATAATCCTCAAATCTTCTGTTAGCCACTTGGTAACGATCTTCTCACTATTAAGCTTTTTGCCAGAGATGCTAACAAGTAGCATTGTCAAATGGTTTGCGTTTCATAGATTTTTCCAGACCAGCTTGCTTTTTTAAGGGCCCGCACAAATAAGACATTAATTTCTCTGGATTCTGAGTCTTTGGGAAGTTGAGCAAAATGAATAAAATGGTCAGTCTTTTTCTTCCTTGCGAACACTTTTAAATTGTTGCTTTTAAATTGTTGCTTGTGGTCCGTTTGTCCCTCATTTACACCTATCTATTTTTTTAAAAGATTTTATTTAGCCCTGGCTGGTGTGGCTCAGTGGACTGAGCGCTGGCCTGGGAACCAAAGGGCTGCCGGTTCAATTAATAGTCAGAGCACATGCCTGGGTTGCAGGCCAGGTCCCCAGTAGGGGAATGCATGACAGACAACCACACACTGATGTTTCTCTCCCTCTCTTTCTCCCTCCCTTTCCTTTTCTCTAAAAATAAATAAATTAAATCTTTTAAAGATATTTTTAAAATTTATTTTTATTCTTAGAGAGGGGGTAAGGGAGGGAGAAAGAGAGGGAGAGAAACATCCATGTGAGAGAGGTTGCCTCTTGTAGGTGCCCAGACTGGGAACTGAAGCTGCAACCCAAGCGTGTGCTCTGCTGGGGAATTGAACCAAGGACCTTTTGCTTTGCGAGGACAACACCCAAACAACTGAGCCACACTGGTCAGGGCTAAACGTATCTTTTCTTTAACTACATGTATAATTCCTAATTCTCCCTCCTCTTACCTGAACATGATTTATTATTATTACTATTATTTTTAATCCTCATCTGAGGATATAGTTATCAATTTTAGAGAGAGAAAGAAAACCATCAATGAGCTGTGCCACCACCACAGCAGCCCCCCCAACCCCCGCCCATCCAGTACACATCCCAACCAGAACTCAAACCTGCAACCTTTTGGTACACTCCAATACAACTAGGCCACCCAGCCAGGGCTATTATTTTTATGTATTCTCTGTTGTATCACACTTTAATTCCCTGAGTACTCAAATAATACATAGTGTTTGTGAATTCATTATGAAAAAAGTAAAAGCAAAGATGATTCTCCCCAACACGTGGCAGCTGAGAGAAAATGCAAAAATGTTTGAAAATTTTACTACGTGATTAACACAACTGACATGACATCTTTGATTAGACTCATAGACCCTAACATTGAAAGGGTCCAAACTCCTTATCTTATAGGAAAACAAAACAAAACCCAGAGAGAAGCTATGTGACTTGCCCAGTATAAGATCTCTAACTGGATACATTTATAATCTGACACATAAAATTACACAGTATCACCTAGGATGGTCCTTCTAACAGTTGAGAATAACTCCAAGAAGTCTGTTCCCAAGACATGTGCAGGCAGCCACAGAGGCAAAATCCCATATCTGGAGTTATTCCTTTAGATCAAAACATTATCTCAGAAATTCTGAAATAAATGCAGCTGGTTTAGGGAAACAGGAAAGAATAAGAAAAAACCATACTTCGGAGTACTAGGTTCTACCTCAGTAGGTAAAAAAATCACACATAATCAAAAATGACTCTTGAAATCACCCATACTCCTAAATCACCCAGAGAGTCCAATATCTGTGGCTTTATTCATTGAGGACAGACCTATCCCTTCTAACGAGGCCAATGCAGCCAGGTTCTCCTCCTGCGATACAAAAGGCCGCATTTCTTTTGTTTTTCATCAGATGAAATAGCTGGATAGAATTAAAAGTTGGCTGTTCCAGAAACACCTGTCTTTTAACGCTGGACTAGCACTCTGCCAGGGCAAGACATTCAGCCTCAAAGAGGGACTCGGGAAATGAAACGGAAGATCCGAGTCCTGACTCTCATTCTATTCTTATTAAGCAACTGGCTCTCACTGTGTAACACAGCTGGCCTCCCACACCACGTACCTGTCACTGCTCTCCCACTCTCCTCTCAGTTTTGCCTTAAGTACAGGCAAATTTGGGCCACTAAACACAATCTGACTTCACTGTGTTACCCTACTCCCACAAGTGCATATGTATATAATGATCTGGGTTAGACTTGAGATGTGTAAGTATTGCAAGAGAGATAATTCAAGTCTGGACATACACCCTCATGAGAAGGGCAGGTCAAGTGCAGTAGGGAGTCAAAAAGCAGCCCGAGGACTCCAGGGTGTACAAGTGAGGAGGTCTGAAGGGAATAAAAAGGTCACTTTTGATGGGATAGAATTTGTTCCAAAAATAATCTTCACCATGCTCATAATTCGTCCTGGTATTCAGTTTGACAAGACTTGTAAAACTTTGCAACACATTTGTAATCAATCATTTGATTGATTTTTAATTAGTGTAGAGGGTCTACATTCTCAAACATATAAGTAACCATATAACTGTAGAATTCACACGCTGAAAGAAATTAATCATGAGAATATTTTTCATATAAGAACCTGATCACAGACAAATGACCTTAGAGCAGAAATAACTAAATCAATCCTAGGAAGTTCACCCAGCAGCAAAGCCAGGCTGCCACCCATGGAAGACCTGCCACAAAAGAGCCACGTGGGAAAACTGAACAGAGGAACAGTGAGAATGAACGAGAATTCTACCTTGGAATGAAAGGTTTTAAGCTGTGCTGGGCTCATTAAGAAAAGAAAGGCTATGCTCACTACAAAGTTTACCTGTCTCTAAAGAAATAATTACTTCCCTGGTAATAAAACGTCCATGTCAATGGAGCCAGTTCCTGTAACTATAAATTGTCTTAATTACAAGCAGATAAAAATCTTCCTGAGCCACGTTTAGCTTAACTCCATCGTAGGGGTCAGCATAAAGGAGATAAAGAAGACATGAGTCCCCAGCTTGCACATGACGACTTGGTCTAAACCCAGACTCAGGTGATAGAGGGTTCCCCCACCAGGTCCTCTCATCGGACTCCAGGCATCTTCACAACTTGACCACACAAAAGAACACACAAGGCAAGTACAGGAACGCCTTTTTCAGTAGCCCTTCCGTGAGATTGTAGCTGTACAAACACAGGTGTCTACAAAGCAATTTTAATGAACTTTGTATCGAATATTCCAAAGAACAGTAGTGACCTCAGCGTGCCATCCATTGTGCCAATAGAGAAAACTACCCTTGAGAGACCACAAAAGAAAAAAAAAACAATAAACAAAGGTTTATGAAACACTTCAACAACCACATAAAATACTTGTTCTAGACAGCAATATATTTTTCAAACCACAAAGCACGCTAAGCAAAAATGTTTAATTAACCTTAATTGGGTTCCTCACTTGACAATGTAAACGGATGGAAACTACTACTTAAGTATTCAAGCCTTCATTTTACATGCAAGAGGCTTCCAGCAAATGATAAAGCAATATTCCAGTGTGAGTGTGAAAGATGGCAGTGAATTCTGGTCCTCCATAAAGGAGGAGTCAGATTCCACCAGTCCCCGGTTAGTTTAACTGCCAGGCTTCCAGGGAGTTGTTTTATAAAAGGGGGGATCGCCCTAATAAATTAAGAGTGAACAGTGGAAATGTCAAAATTGCCCGCACTCAGTGAAGCTCTAGACCACTTTGTGTCCAGATTTCAGAAAAATGACTCCTTAAAAAATTATGTTATGACAATGCTAGCACGTTAAAAGAGTAATAAGGATAAGGATGATGATGATGATGAAGATGACTGGAAGGCACTATATGGGTTGCCTGCCGCCGTTGTAAGTTGCCCAGCTTAAAGGTGGTGGTTAAGTTAAAGCCAGTTCTCTTCCTTTTGGAGGTGCGCGCTGGCAGCCAGGGAAAGCCACCGGGTTTCCAACTCCCGGTGGGTTTGACGGGAATGGATTAGGACTGGGATTGGCTCGTTCGAAGACCCGGGTGGCTCAGCCAGGGGCTTGAACAGTCCCTCGCAACATTTCTCCGACGCAGACCCCAAGTTATAGAGGCAACTCCCCGAGAGCACAATGACAAGAAAGCACACAAAAGGAGCAAGGCGGCCGCTCCCATCCTTACCTTTGACTTGACTTTCATATTCGGCTATAATCTCTTTGTCCTTTTTGAATCTGCTCGGAGTGGACATTATCCAGCTGTTGTGGGTTTGCTTTTAATGGGCAGGTTCGGTTAGGTGGTCACAAAGCAGTATCCTTGCAAAGGCGGAGAGTTAGACTCCCACACGCCGGGAACCCAGAGGCAGCACCGACAGGCGGTAAAGGAGGGTGGAGAGGAGGAAAAAGGGAGCGAGCCGACTACTAGATTAACCCGGGCGCTGGCACCATACTCCCCGTATGGAACTGCCGTCGGCGATCCGGAGGGAAGCCCGCGCGGCTCGGAGCCGGAGAGGCCCGGTGCGCAGGCAAACTCCAGTGAGCGAGTGGCGGGGGGCGTCTCCCTGCTCACCCCACCCGAAGCCGGGCCACTTCCTCTACGACCGCTGGGCGGACGCGGGGTTCGCGCCGGCGCTCCGCACCATTGTTAGAAACCCGCACAGTGCGCTCCGGGCAGGGGCTGGGCCAGCGAGGGAGGGCGGGCGCCCGGGAACGCGTTCGCCACGGGCGTAGCGACCCTCCTCCCTGCCGGCTCCAGACGCCGGCTCCGGCGCTCAGTGGTCCCGCCGGGGCTGGGGATGCTGCTGCTGCGCCCGGCGCTCTTCCGTCGGCAAAGGCTGTTGCTGCCACCCAGGCGAACAGAAGGAGTCACAGTCCCACAGCGAGTTCGGTTGAAGACTGGAGGGCGGCTGCAGAGCCGCTAGAACGCGTCCTGGGCGCAGCCCCGCCGGAGTTGAGGTCTCCAGAGCCTGCTCCGCGAGGGGCCTCTGCCTCCTCGGCCAACCGGCGCCGAGGCTGCCTCCTTCTCCTCGTCTCCCTTTCCGCTGCTGCCCCCAAGAGGCCGCCCGCGACACTCGCACCTTTAGGAGCCGCGCCCCCAGTGGCCGCCAAGTTGCCGGCGCGATCACAGCCCGCGGCTCCCAGCGCCCAGCGAATGAGCCGCGGGCGGCGGCGGCGGCCGGGCGGAGGAGTGGGGACTGGGAGAAGTGGGGCGGGGCTCGCGGGAGGGGACAGCGCGGTCGCCCAGGCCATTCTCTGTCCCCGCCCCTCAGGGCGAGGAAACGCCGAGCTGGCCGGGGAAGATGGACGCCTCCAGTGGCCAAGCGCAGCCCCGCCCCCCGCGCTCCCTCCGCTGTGCTCCGCGCGCGCCCGATTCGCATCCCCAGCACCTAGAAAACCCCTTCCCAGATGTGGGGGACTGTTTTTGGCCTAGGGTGGTAGATATGAAGGGGGTTCCTCTCAGACTCCACTGCAGAAACCCAGAGTCGGATGTCTCCATGACAGAAAGGATGTGACCCTGAGATGTTGGACCCCCGTAGGAAAACTGGAGACTGAGTGGTGACGGACGTGGCTCTTAAAAATCAAAGGGTGGCGGATCTCCTCAATCGAAGCGGGGGGAAAAATAGCTATCTCAAACACAATATTTTTCCCCTCCTAGAAGTAGCTCCAGGAGCTAGGATGGTGGGAAAGGCGGGGTGTGGGAATAAGTCTCACCTAGGAGGTCACTAGCTTTTTGATAGCACACATTTGCCGCTTGTGACCTTTCCTGAACTCCTTTCAACCCCCTCTCAAATACTGTGGGCCTCCTTTATCAAAGTGATATGTCCAAAGGCGTGCCCAGTATGAAAATGCTTTCCCTGCAAGATCTGAAGAGAGTTGGGAATTTTAGGCTTTGACCATCCATTAATGTAGCCAGAGATAAACTTTCAAGTTCTTCCTGTGGACCAAACACCAAGCTAAGAGCTAGGGATTCGGTGATTAGGACCCTGCCGTAAACCATCTCAAAGTCTATTGTGTAAGTAAATAATTGCAGACAGTACAATAGTGCTGTAAGAGAGAAATACTCCCAGCTTTGGGAGCCCCGAGGAAGAAAAAATGGACAGGATAAGAGATTTGGGGAGAAAGGCTTTCTAGAGTAGTGGTATTGGAACTGGATTTAATAGATGAATAGTGAGTAGTTTGCCATCCCAGAGAGTTATGGGGTTCATTCCACAGGGGAAAGGGGGCAGAATACTCCAGACAATTGTAAATGGAGTTACAAGAAGTCCTCTGCTAAAACACCAGATCTCTGGTAGGTGAAAAATAGTAATATATATGCATATTTCACTGATAATGTGTGCACGTTGTTTTTAATTGTACAGCTTCAAAAAAATAGCAAATCTTTTTACTTTATAACAACAGAATAGAATGTAAGAAAAAAATTAAAATTTTAAGTTTTTTTTCCATTTTGCCATGCAGGAGATTTACTATGGAACCCTGAATACCCTAATTTCTTGTGTAAGACTGTAGGGTGATGAGCCAGAATATTGAAAGCAGAGGCTGGGAAGGAAGGTCAGGGCCAGCTGGGAGAGGCCTTCTATGCTGAGCTCTTGGACTCAGTTCTGCAGACAGCAGGGAGCCTTTTAAGTGCAGAAGTGTCATAATCACACAGATAACTGTTGGCAGTGTGGAAAAATAGGCTGGGCACCGGGAGAGAGAGATCACAGGCAAGCATCGTGCTTTGGTGATTCCTGTAGCCAAATCTATATGTGATTCATATCATCCATCCATGGTGCTACTGGAATTTATTTTATATTTGCACTCAAGAAGTGCAACTTATTGTTATTTCAATTTTAATCTTCTTTGAAAGAAAGCTAGTATTTAAAATTCAGGAATAGTATCTTAATTATATTTGTGTCATCATGGTATCCAATAAGAGTCAATAAATTATTTGAACATTACTGTCTCAATAATAGTACCCACCATTTCATTGTTGTTAGGGGAAGCATTTTGTATACATTCTTACAAGAATCCTACAAGGTGGACAGCATTGTCCTGATTTTACAGATGAGCACCTGGAAAGTTCAGTAAATGTGTAAAGGCCTGCCTAGGCCAGAATTCTAGTCTATATCAGCTTGCCTTCAAAGTGAGTTTTCCTAATTTTCCATTCTGCCTCCTCTGAATTTATGGTCCCTTTAAAGATGTGAAACAGGTTCACCTACAGTGAAACGTGTGACTGATTCACGATTTTCCCTTGGTGAAGCTCTTCTGATCCAGCCATGCAGTCTGATGAACAGGTCAGTTATTCTTTTCATAGTTTTCTCTTTTTCCGGTTCTCCTGATCTTTCCCATATTTAAGAGTCCACTTCACCGCACGAAGCTAGATATGGAGAATGCTTCTGACTTAAAATCCAGAGAGCCAAGGGAGACCCAAGTTTGGGAGACAGGCAACTGTGATTCTAATTCTGTGACTTTGCTCCACCTTGTGGTAGCCGTTTTCTTAGCTCTAAAACTGGGATGGCTATTTGCACTTTGCCCCCTGAAGTTTCCACCCCTGCCACACTGCCACTCTTTAAGGGGCATGTTGTGAGAAATTTGGAGGGCCTCACAGAAGGATCCATACAACATACTGATCCACCCTCTTGCTAGTATTTTTCTTTCAGGGCGAGTCCAAATTTCCAGAAGTAGAAATTACTGTACCCTCTGACCATAGAGCCTGGGGCAGGTAGGTATTCTTGCAGCCACAAAGTAAACCATGCATCATACTACAGTTTCACTTTGGCCCAGTGGTAACTTGAATCATTTTTTAAAAGTTAAATACAGCCCTGGCTGGTGTGTCTAGTGGACTGAATGCCGGCCTGCGAATCAAAGGGTTGCTGGTTCCATTCCCAGTCAGGACACATGCTTGGGTTGTGGGCCAAGTCCCCAGTAGGGGGCGTGCAAGAAGCAACCACACATTGATGTTCCTTCCCTTCTCTTTCTCCCTCCCTTCCCCTCTCTAAAAAAAAAAAAAAAAAAAAATGCCCTGGCTGAGTGGCTCACTTGTTTGGAGCGTCATCCTGTACTCCAAAAGGTTGCAGGTTCAGTTCCTCATTGAGGCACGTACCTAGGTTGTGGGTTCGATTCCAAGTCAGAGTATGCATAGGAGCAGCTGATTAACGTTCCTTCCTCACATTGATCTTTCTCTCTCTCTCTCTCTCTGTCCCTTTCTCTCTCTCTCTCTAAAAACAATAAAAACATATCCTCGGGTGAGGATTTACAAAAAAAGTTAAAATACAAACACATTGAAGATTCAATGCCAAACTCACACAATTTTTTAAGCTATTGTTTCAGCGTCTAAGAATTCCATGATGGAGTTAGGCCATCCTTCTATTTTCCTTTATGTAAGGGATTTGTTCTTCTCTAGCCGTTGGGATGGAAAAGTGGATGTAGCCCTGCCAATGTCCTACGTTTTGTTCTTGGATCCAGCCACAGCAGCAGAACAGCAACTGTTGTGCAATCATGTCTTCTGTTGTTTGGACTTCTTGACCCCTTGGCTTCTCACATGCTTGCAGCAGTGCCTTCAGAGAATTGCATTTTGGTACCATGTACTGGGGCAGTATGTTATAAAGTGTGACTTTACCATTAGTCACCTACATCAGAGTCACTTTGCAATCTGCTTAAAATTCAGACACGTAGGACCTCCTCTACACTTAAAGCCACACTTCTCAATTTTCATGTGCCCATAAGTTGCCTGGGAATCTTGTTAAAGTAAGGTTCTGATGCCTTCTGGAGTGAGGTCTGAGATTCCCCATTTCTAATAATCTAAGCCATGCTGATAGTATTGCCATTAAGACCACACTTTGAGAAGCAAGGACCCATAGGGTCCAAATTTTGGGTGAGGAGGAATTCTCCATTTGATTCTTCTGAGTCAGAATCTTTGCCTAAGGCCAAGGGGCAGTAAAAGAATATCCTTACAAAAGATTTGCTGCATTTACTCAAGTAACGTTGACCTTGTTAAGATTTTTTTGTTTTCAATTTCATGTAGCTATAAGAAACTGGACTGTTTTCTCTTCTAAGATAATAAAAATTTTGTTTTAACCTTTTCATGTACAAAATAGAGATAACAGTTACCCAAATAGGTTGTGGTAAAGAGTAAATGCAAAGTGTGTAGAAAGGACGAGGTGCCAAGCTGCACACATAAGTGCTAAGTAAATGTTGGTTGTTCTTGCCATTGTTGTCATTATTTTGGTGCAGCAAGTTAACTTCCAAGTATAGCAAAACTTTGGCAGTCTTGAAGGATCTTATAGCATGTTTATCTGTGTCTTATTTATCTCATTGTTTAAACCTCCTAGCTTAATTGAAAATTTATTTTCTCTTGATGGGTTTGTTTTGTAATTTATTAGTTTACTGCATCTGCATTTCCTATACACTATCTCGAATCTTTTACGGAATGATTTCTATAGTCTCTTCAGTTCTAATCAACCAATATTTACTATCTATTAATGTAACAGAGTGAAATTCTTAGCCTTCTGACTCCATCTTGTTCAAGCCTGCTCTGTTCCCATGCCCTTCGGGTCAATAGTTTCTGCTTAGTCTTGCTGTAGACATGCTACTCATTAGAGGAATTCTGCCTGCAGCTTGAGCAGAAAGGTTTTTTTTTTCTTTCAGAAACCAGAAAGTGCCTCTCCCAAGGACCTAAGGGAAGCATATACAAAATTCTTCATTTATCAGAGATTTACAGGAACCTCATGACCAGACTCATATCAACTAGAGTTAATCTTCCTCAGACCCCCGCAGGCACTCAGATGTCTGAGGTCGTTAACCACCTATTGTACTTTCTGTTTTCCCCTTTCTGTGACAAAAAGAAGCCCAAATTCTGTATTTTCTTAAGATGGACTTGAGACACCACTCGGGCGCCCATCTTCTTGGCTTGCTGGCTTTCCAAATAAAGTCGCTCCCCATGCTCAGCACCTCGCGCTCAACTTACTGGCTGTTGTGCAGTGAGTGGTATGAGCTTGGACCTGGTTGTACTAAGTTGAACTATCAGACATTGCTGATATTTGGCCATTTTCAACATAAAAGATGGCAATGCCATACGAATCAACGAAATAGAACACAACACTCTACAATGGTGTAAACAAAATTCAACGATTAAAAACCTACTTCCAAACATTCGAGTGAAGGCTCAATTGAACCCTGCCCAGATCTAAAGAAATCCCACTCACTCATAGGTTGGAGTAATCCAGTGTGACTTGCCAGGTAGTCAGTCCAGAAATATTAACTATTGTTTTAAAAAAAACTTGGCCCATAATGTAACAACAGCTTGTGGAAATGGACCATGCAAATAACCATTTCCCCTTTTCTGGCATCAGAGTAGTAAAGAAAAGCTGTCAAAAGATCTTGCCAATTTCATCCTGACAGGTTTCCCCTGGTAGGGAAGAGTGTAGGATGCAGCAAGGAGGGTGAGCTCAAATGAGGCCTCAGAGCAGTCAGTGCAAGAGATGCTCAGGGGAGCAGAGGGAAAGAGCAGACTGAAAAGAAGGAGGTGAGAAACTAGAGGTCACAGGGACAGAAAGAGCAACAGAGAACGATAACATGAATGATTCTTTTAAAATGTTCAGTTGCATCATTTAATTCCCCCCCCCCCCCAAATACTTGTCTCTGATTTTCAAGAAAACTCTTTAAAGCTAAAATAAATCAGGGCTTTTAATACCTTTAATTTTCTTTGACTAAAACAGCTTTATAATATTTTTGATCAACTGCTCGAAATCACCTGTTCCATTTTGTACAAAACAGCAGTAAACAGACTTTGCTATGTTCACTCTCACATCCATAATTTTCAGACTCCCACACACAGCTCTCTTCTCATCAGAGTTACTATTTTTGCTTTGAAATCCTTCTACAACTTCCTGTGTGGCTTCGGCACAATATAAGCAGGATATGAATATTCAATGAGCACGTCCTGATGAAAGTATTAAGCCCACCCCTTCTAAAAAAATTAAAATAAAAGATGGTATTATCACTCAGTGGAAAACAGCCAAAGTTAGGCAAGAAATGGTAGCTGCAATTCATTTGTCAGACTCAAAGATGGTTTAGTGTGTGGAATCAGCTCCAACAAAAGGATTTATTATTCCAAGAAATGGATATTTTCTAACGCTTATATTTTAGGAAATGAATGACAGAGTCCTTCTTTCTTGACATTACACCTTGGCAACACACATTTTAAGGTTGCCCAATTTTGTCACCTGTCTAAATCCAGAGTCATTTCTCACTTTACATGTAGATGTGCTCCTGGTGGGGGAACCAGAGACGCCTGGGTTGGTAAATAGAACTCTGTTTAAATAGAATGGAGACATATGCTATTTAAAAGAATCCCAAGGTGTCGTCTTTTGTAAAGCAAAGAACATCTTTGGAAAATGACTATTCTCTGTTCTAATGTTTTGGTATAAATTTGAAATTGTATGTATTAGGTCTTTCTTTAAAGTGGTAGTTCTTAAACCAATCAGAACCACTGCTGTCTTTAACTTTTTTTATTTATTTGTGTAGTTTTTGTAGCAGTTTTAAACTTACAGAGGGCAGGGAACATAATAAAACATAAATAAGTTTCGATCTATTCATTTAATGGAATTTGTTACAGCAGTGATACACTAACAACTATATTTATACTTGATAACACAAATGATTCGTATAAACATGATGTTGAGTAAAAATAACAGAAACAAGTCCTAAAGGACCACAGGCAAAGCAAAACCACTTTTATAAAGTGCACAAACATGTATAATCAATAGTATGTGTTCAGGCATACATACATATATACATAATTTTTTTAAAAAAGACAACAAAATTATAAATAAAATTCAGGGTAGTGGTTACTTCTGAAAGGAGGAAACAGGCATCAGAAAGGAAAGCATGTTGGTAGATGCAATTTACTGGATGGTGAGTTTGCGGGTGATAATTATAACATTATACATCATAAGTATGTACATATATATGCACAGATTGTGTGTATGTGACTCTATTTTCATTGATGTTTTATTTTTTGCTGCATATGTATTTTTAAATACAAATTAAAAAATGAAAGAAAGGGGAAAATGAAGGTGAAGTCATTCAGCATTATTAAGGTTTATTTATTTATAACTCGCTAAAGGTCTATTGAGCAAATTCCACATGTGGGCATTGTTGTAGGTGCCAGAGACCCAGTGATGACAGGAGTCAGATAAAGTTCTTGTAGGCTTATATTTTGGTGGAAAGAGAGAGGAAGAGAAACTTTTTCTTCTCCTGGATTCAGTGGTTTGAAACTCTTAAGGTTTGCTTCTATCAGGAGATCCATCCTGAAGCTGAAGACACAGGTGTGGAATCGAGAAGTGCAGCCATGCCTAGGGCCATGATTTGAGGCTCTAGACCAGTCTGTACCAGACTTCCACCAGATTGCTGGACTTTTGTTCCTGCGAGCAAGCAGATTCCCCTTTGTGGCTAATGTTCTTTAAGCTGGGTTGAGACGTGTTTTCTGGTGTTTGCAAGATAGCAAGTGTCCGTGGACTCAGCCCCGTTGCCAGGGGTGGCATTGCTGACTCAGGAGATGTGCTGATTAATTTACTTCCCAATGTGGCAGCTAGTTTATCATTTTCATGGAGCTTTCATATGCCATATGGGTAAAGGGGGTCAACTATATGGTAACAGATGGAAACTTGACTTTTGGCAGTGAGCATACTATGGTATACACAGATATCAATTTATAATGTTGTACACCTGAAGCTTTTATGACTTCATCAACCAATGTTACCTCAATAAAAAAAACCCAAAACCCCAAAACCAAAACTACCTTGTAACAGAAAAGCACAGGTGAAGGGACTTGCATATGGTCGTCCCCTAGTAGGAGTCCCTGGAACTTGAACACAGGCCTCTGGACCCTACGTCCTGAGAGTTTTCTGTTAGCCCTTAGGGACCAAAGAAGTCAAGTTCACTGATATAAAATTCCCCCAGTATTGGTCAATTTACATGGGCATCCTACTGAGAGTGTAATGGAATTGCATGCTCTCATTTTATTTTAAATGATGAACTATTCCATGCATATAGAAAGCTTAGAGAATAACAAAATAAATATCCGTGTTTGCTTTTGCTAAGCTTTATCAAATCTAATATCACTGTACTTGCTTTACATCTCATTTTCTCACTCTTTTTTGAAAGAAATAAACATTGCTACATCATTAAAGCTCCTGTGTGTTCCTCTGCCAGTCTGTCCTTCTCCAGAGGCATTTTTACACAAAATCTGTGTGTTATCCTTCACATGCATGCTTTTATACTTTTAATACAGGCATATGTACTCAGAAGTAGTATGTAGTAGCAGTGTTTAAAACATGTAGCACTACTGGAGCTCCAGTGGCACAATCGATTAGTGCACAGTACTTACAGAACTTGTAGCACTACAGAGCAACAGAGCAGTGACACAAGTTGCCCCACCCTGATGAATACCTGAGACTCTGCCCCAGACAACTTAACAGGTGCCTTTTCTACAATTGGCCACACTAGTAAGACAGGAAGTCAAAGCAGCTCTACCTAATACATAGAAACAAACACAGGGAGGCTGCCAAATTGAGGACACAAAGAAATAAGGCCCCAATGAAAGAACAGAACAAAACTGCAGAAAAATAACTAGACAAAATGGAGATAAGCAACCTATTAGATACACAGTTCAAAACACTGGTTATCAGGATGTTCCAGGAACTCACAGGGTACTTTAACAGTATAAAAAAGACCCAGGCAGAAATAAAGGTTACATTAAGTGAAATAAAAAAAAATCCACAGGGAAACAACAGTGGGGGGGACGAAGCTGAGAATCAAATGAACAATTTGGAACACAAGGAAGAAAAAAGCATTAAATCAGAACAAGAAGAAAAAAGAATTAAAAAAAAAAAAAAACCAAGGAGAGGCTTAGGAACTTCTGGGACACCTTTAAATGTCCCAACATCTAAATCATGGGGTGCCAGAAGGAGAAGAGGAAGAGCAAGAAATTAAAAATTTATTTGAAAAAATAATGAAAGGAACCTTGTCTAATTGGTGAAGGAAATAGATATACAAGTCCAAGAAGCACCCTAAACAAGATGGACCCAAAGAGGACCACACTGAGACACATCATAATTAAAATGTCAAAGACTAAAGATAAAGAGATTGAAAACAGAAAGACAAAAACAGATAGTTACCCACAAAAGAGTTCCCATAAGACTGTCAGCTGATTTCTCAAAAGAAACTTTGCAGGCAAGAAGGGACTGACAAGAAGTATTTAAGGTGATGAAAAGCAAGGACCTACATACAGCCTGGATTATTCTATCCAACAAAGCTATCATTTAGAATTGAAAGGGCAGATAAAGAGCTTCCCAAGCAAGGTAAAGCTAAACGAGTTCATCATCACCAAGCCATTATTATATGAAATGCTAAAGGGAATTATATAAGAAAAAGAAGATCAAAGCAATGAACATTAAAATGCAATAAATTCACAACTATCAATAATTGAAGCTAAATAACAACTAAGCACACAAGCAGAACAGGAACAGAATCATTGATATGGAGACCATTTGGAGGGTTATCAGTTGGGAGGGGGAAGGTGGAAAATGAGGGGAAAGGTGAAGGGATTAATAATTACAAATTGGTAGGTACAGAATAGATAGGGATGTTAAGAACAGTATAGATAATGGAGTAGCCAAAGAACTTATATGCATGACCCATGGACATGAACTAAGGGCGGGGGGTATTGCTGGAGGGAATGGGGTATTGGGTGGAGGGGGGAAGGGGAAAGTTGGGACAACTGTAATAGCATGATCAACAAAATATATTTAAAAATAAATAAAACATGTAGTATTAAAGAAATACAGTGTTGTTTTTTGGTAAACTTTATATGAATGTATCATACAGTACACATCACTCTTTCACTTGCTGTCTTCTATTCATACATTATTTTTGAGATTTGTGGCAGGCAGGAAAGTGCCTACCCCATACCTGGTGCCATGCCACCCTACCCCGGGATTTCTAGTCCTAGTTCCCGGAACCTGTGAACAGGTTACCTTTCAAGGCAGAGGGAAATGAAAGGCTGCAGATGGAATTGACCCTAAAGGAGGTCGATTATGCTGGATTACCTGGGTGGGCCCAATGTAATCACAATGGTTTTTCTAAATTAAAGAGAGAGGTAGAAGGGGGAGAACCAGAGACAGGGCAGCGTGAGAAAGGCTCAGCATGATGTAGCTGGCTTTAATGTTGCAGGAAGGATGCCATGAGCCAAGGAAGGTCAGTGTCCTCTAGAAGCTGGAGGAGGCAAGTAAACAGACCCTCCCACGCAGCCTTCAGAAAGGAACGCAGCCCTCCTGGTGCCTTGATTTCAGCCTAGTGCGCTCCATTTTGGATTTCTGACTTCCAGAAATATACAGGTAAAAGTTTGGTGTTGTTTTAATCTATTGTTTTTTTTTACAACTTTTTAATAGCAGCCATAGAAATGAATGTAAGATTTTTATATAGGCTTAATTTATTCATTTTAACTGTGATGTAGAATTCCATTATATGTGTTCTTTGCCTACATCAAAATTTTATTTGGGAGAGTCAATCATGTTGCTGTATATACCTGTAGTTTGTATAGTTTCATTAGTTTTATATCGAATAATCACACCGCATTTCATTTCTCTTATGTTGATATTTATGTTGTTTTCAATTTTTTTTGCTGTTATAAACCATGTTGCTATGACTATATTTGAATTTTTTTCCTTATGCACGTGGGCAAGAGTTTCCTGTAGGGCGGGGGGCAGATAACCCTCGGGGATAATGAGTGTAATGTGCAGTCGGGTTTTCCACTTCAGGGGAGTGGAACTGCTGGACCGCAGGGCTGTGTATCATTAACTTCATTGCACACATTAAACTGCTCTCCAACGTGGTCGACCCCGTTTCAACTCTTATGGCAGAGCATGAAGGTGCCCAAATTTGACTTCTAAATTTTTGCCAATATGACGAATCTAAACTGCTATCTCCTTTATATTTCTATTTGCATTTCCCTGATTACTAGCAAGGATGAACATGTTTACGTGTGTTTATTGGCTGTTTGTCTTTCCCCTTCCTTGAATTGTCTGAGTAATGTGAAACAATGCAGGAGACACACTCGCTCGTACAGGATGTGTGCCTGTGAGCATGTAACTGGATCCCCATAGGCTTTGATGGTTGTGTAAGCAGCACACAGTCAACTTCCATAACGTTAAAGTGAAATGCACACAAGGAACTAATGCATGTATTACATTTGATCAAATGTAAGTTATCACATTTGTCTTTTCACATTAAGAATAATTTAAGAACTATTCGAGTTCTGAGAAACTTGAACACTGCTCTTTTGACAAAAATTTCCTACTCTTTGGGTTTCTGATTGTGCAATCAAACTTCAATAACACAAACCCATCTTTCATTAAATAATGAACACATTCTGGACTCTAACCAGTTCATTTAGAAAGAATGAAAAGCTCCTAACAACGGATGTTGACATTTTGTCAAGGAAAGAGACTTGACAAAAAAATCACGCCTGGGCGGTGGTAGCCGGTGCTCTGTTCAATGGTTCTAAAGTGCAGTATGGGAGACAATCGCTCACTCAGAAATTATCTCCGTCCAAAATTCAATAGCATTCTTTTCCCCCCGGTTCCATACACTCCTCCCTTCCTCGGTGGAGAAGTAACAGAAGCAAACTCAGGAAACCATGGGTTTCACCGCTCCCTCTTCTGGACAAATCAGGAATCGCACCATGAATGCCATCCATCTTCCACTGCTTCTTGTGGCGAACATTTTGTTTCTGTATTTCTACTTTATAACCCAAATCTATAAAAAATATATATGTAAAAAGTTCAAAATGATATAAAGGGTGGGCAAAAGCAGGCTTACATTTTGTATGGAAAATACAATTAATAAATAATGGTACAAGTACAAACTCTGCTCTGACTACTCACAATTGTGAACCTACTTTTGCCCCACCCT
Source organism: Carollia perspicillata (assembly GCA_004027735.1). Classification (NCBI taxonomy): domain Eukaryota; kingdom Metazoa; phylum Chordata; class Mammalia; order Chiroptera; family Phyllostomidae; genus Carollia; species Carollia perspicillata. Next base: position 62,930 of record PVKM010000786.1, on the reverse strand, counting down.
GCATTTTGTGTGTCTACCTACTGTCTCACATCCGTCTGTTACAGACAGAACTATATAGGTAAGCACTTGATAGAGAACTTGGATCGTTTTCCTTCTCTCTTTTCTCCTAAGTCTGTGTGACAATAAAGCATTTTAAAATGTTATCAACTGATAATTTATTCTTGATGTCTTTTCCTTATATACTAAGTATTCTCTATGTCTTAATCCTGTCAATGCAAGAGACATCCAAACCTGCACAGAATTTTTATAAGAATTTACTTGAGGCAGAGGGCACACCTGGAAGCAAGATCTCAACGAACTGAGGAGAATGCTTCCTAGAATGACTGTTTCACATTTATTGAGATTAAGGATTGAGAGGAAATAGGTTCGTACGTGTGTGTTTTGGAAGAGGAAGATAATAAACACAGGTTTAGTTAATATAGATTAACATGCATGAAAGATATCTAAATGGAGCTCGAAGAGTCATTTTAGGACCAGTGACACATAGTCAGGTGCCAAACAACTTCAAGCAAAATGGGACTCCACTTCCCTCTGAGGGTGCTGAGGAACTACCACCCCAGTGAACCGATTTTCAGGGATCCCTTCTGTGATGAATTCATTCTGATGGAAGGAGATGACTGAAACCCTTTGCCTGCACAGTCAGTGGTTCTGTAGCTCTCGAGGCAGTTAACTTGCTAGCCTAGCACCCCAGGAGCCTCAGTCTCCTCCTGAACTGGTGTGTCTGGAGGGTCTCAGGCTCAGCTGATTTTAAAGGAAAAAAAAATGCTGTCCCCATGTCCCTTTGCTGCTACTGAAAGATGCCACTAAATCTATATATGCTTTAAATTCAACTCAAGACAAGTCTGGAAGCTTTACCTGGGACAGATTTTTCTCTGAATTCCCATAGATCTTCGTAAATATATTTATAGGAATTCTTAGAACAAATATTCTGTAATGATTTATATAGTTCTCTCTGCTACTAGGACAGAACTAGTTTTTTTTTAATTTAAATTTAAATTTTTATTCTTAACATTTGGGCAAGTTCCTGGTACCTAGTGTATATTACAAAACATCAGTATTTAATGTATAAATGCATTCTGCTGCCTGGTTACTTCTTGAGCTGGAAAATTATCTGGTGTTGATAGAAAAGCAGCCTGTAATAGTGGGCTCCTGCTCCAGCATTGGTCTCAAACTGTATTTCTGGTTCAATGAAGTTTGAATTCAGACCTGGATATTTTTTCTGGAGCTTTACATCATGGATGGCAACTTTGAAACAGAAACCACCAGAAGTATTTAGGTAGATTTCCAACTAGTTCTAGAGGTAACTGATGGCTTAGAGTTGGCCTCTTACTAAGTTACTCACACACTCCATATGGTAAGAAAGAATGTGGGAGGACATGAGGAAATCTCCTTTGATGTGATTCACTTGCCTTGCCCCGTGGTCTTGACATTTCAAAGGCTTTGCTAAAATACATCAATCCAGAGAGCATTCTTTGAAAGGATTATGGGCAACAGCAAGTACCACATAAAGAGAAAGATGACCCAGTCTTGGTGAAATGCAGTAGAGAGACTTCTTTGACCTAGTCAGAGGAGAACCGTGTTACAACCTTGGACCTGGAAGCACTCCTGTTCCAGGAAAAGACAGAATGGGGACTCAGAGATGAAGTGCAAGGTCATAGTTTTGGGCAGGCTCTTTTGATTTAGAAGTCAGCTCAAATAATCAGGAGTGAAGAGGGATGAAGGTTCAAGAAAGGAGATAATTCTGAAGATACACGATGGGGAAATAAAAAAGCAATCTCAAAATTCACACGCACTGGAGCTGGAAACCCATAAGGCGCCCTCACAGCGGCTCTAGGGCAGATTTCCCTCGTTGAGCTTGTTCCTGGCATCTTTGCTTCTCTCACAGCCCCAATCCACCTTACAGCTCCTACTCCACTGCATCCTTTCAGTTTCTGCTCCTGCAGTTGACTCCGAGGCTCTCAGTATTTTCTAGTTCACAAAGGCTTTGAACTAGCTGTCTGCCTCAGTTACTATTATTTTCTGGTACTAATGTTCAGGATCATCAAGAAGCTTATTGACAGAGTACCCATGAATAAAGTGTCCATAGTTGTCACTCGAAGTGTGTCACAACAGAGGAGAGACACATAGTATAAAATGGCTCTGTACCCATGGCGTATTAGCAGGGACAGTTTCCTCAGAATTGAATAGGGTTGTGGTGGGCTCCATGAGTCTTCACTACGATGTTAAGGCAAGGTCCTTCATCTCCAGGTTGCCGGACCTTCTGATGACGTGGAGACCCGTGTAAGCTCTAGGTCCATGAACTTGTGGGAGAATTTATACCTACTGAATACCTATGACCATTCATACAATGAGACCAAAAAAAATCCCTCCATTAACAATGATGTTAATCCTCCAGTTTCACAGAAATTAAGCCATGGGATTCCTGAGGAAATAAGTCAGGCAAAGCAACAGATGGAGCCCATCTTCCCCGGCATCCTCTCAGGAGCCCAAGGACCCGAACATGCAGACCACTCATTGGCCTTAACCTAAGCCACTGCTCTCCAAGGGCACCAGCCAGCCTTTGCAGGGAGCCCTCTTCTGAGTTGGCTAGTCTTTCTCTGTCCTTCAATGACAACTTCTGTAGAGTTTAGGCACTAATTTTCTAGTTCTGACTGCCCTGGGCCATGGCTTGTATGGATTATGATCAATTTCTGCATCTAGACATCCACTTCAACATAACCCAACAAAGCCTGAATCACCTAAAAGTCTAACTCCACATGATTTATCCACATACATTTCCAACACGGGCATGATTATTCCCAAATTATGTAAACAAGAATGTGATAAAATATTTAAATTTAGCCCTTAACAAGTAAGGAATGAAAAATGAAGTTATTATTTATTTATTTAAAGTTTACTACACATATTGGGTACTTTATCCATTATGTTGTTTCATATTTACAACTTACCCTATGAGGTGCTATTATCTCCATTTTACATAGGAAGGAACTGAGACTCAGAGCAATTAGGTGGCTTCCTCAAGGTCCCCAGGTAGTAGGTGCAGAGGCAAGGTTCTAACTCAGGTTTTCTCTGCCTCCAAAGCCCCATCTTTCCACTTACACGATGCTGCTCCCCTAGAGTGGGTTTAATCAGTGAAAGGAGTCAATAAATACTGAATCATTCAACTTCGTAAAAGTGAGTTGAATAACGTTTCAGCTTCATTTTCAGGAGTGGCCCAGCAAGGGGGCACTTGGTCAACCATGGCAGACATAATCTAGGGCCTACCAGGGCACCATGAAGCATATTGGTAAATAACTATCACCCACCCCCACACACACCCGATGTTAGAAATCATTTAAAAAATCAGATCTTAGCTCAGAAAATTAATAGTTAACCTTTATTGTTCATTAAAAATGAACTTTCTAAAATATTAGTAAATCTCATTTTTAGCTCTGTTTTGAAGTGCTGATACCAGTGAAGTAACATTTTTCTTCTTTGAATTTTTTCTTGTAAAATTATAGTCTTCTCTTTTTCTAGAACAACGGGAAGTTCCTTCCAGTTCTTAATAAAGATGAAGGGGGCGCCCATGGACTTGAGTAACCGCAGAGGAGCATTATGGGACACAGAGGTATTTCCACAGCTGCCAGCTGTCATTACATCTTCCACCACAGGGACGGAGCCATAGGAGCAAGCCTCGTATATCCTGTAACATTCCGTGTTTACTCCTACTGGGCACAACGTGAGGTCACTCTGAAGCAAAGCTTCTTGATAATTCTTAAGGCTTTCATTTGTTTCTTGGGGCTGCCACCTAGAAAATCAGAAAAACAACTGTAGTTTTCACTTTACTAAGCATACCTTTTGTGAAAGAAAAGGTTTTATCTTTTAATGTCAGTTACAGGCAATGATAAAGCCATCACAGAGAAGACAGGCAGAAAAGATAAATGAAATCTTGCCCAAATAGATTTCTTGAAAATATTTCAGATTTTGAAAAGTTTACAGCTACACATTTTAAAATCCAGTGGTTACCATATAATTTCTGAATGAATGTTAATTCAGCCAACATTTTCTGAGTCCAGATCTTCTCTCTCTCCTTCACCCTCCAAACGCCTGCCCCCTCAGAGCGTACAGTCTAGATCTAGTGGGTGAAGACAGGTAGCAACCAAGTCTAGTCAGTAAATTATTTAGAAGGTGTTAAGTGCTGTCAGGAAAAATGAAGTCGAGTGTGAGGAGGGAGTTTCTGAGGAAGCAGTGTTGCAGCCTGAAAATAGGTGATCAGGGACTATTTTATTACAGGGGCATCTGAGCATGGAGTTGGAGGTGAGGGAGCAAAACATGCAAATATCTGGGATGAGGGTGGGGGATGAACAGAGTGCAGAGAAAGCACAGAGGCCATGAGACAGCATGTCCCACACTCGGTGAACAGTAGAAAAGCCAGCGTGGCTGAAGGGCAGTGACTAGAGGGGAAAGGTGGAGAAGGTGAAGTCAGAGGACCCTGTCATGCAGGGTTTGGATCACAGGGGTGACTGACCTCATGTGTGTTTATTAAAATCATTCTGGCTGTTGTGTTAATGACAGACTATAAGGGGGCAAGGGCAGAGCTAAGACGCTGCCCGTCAGAAAGCTAGACGTTCTCTCCTGACTGTTCCTGTGTTCTCAGTGAAATGACCAGTGGGGTCATGAGGTAAGAGTAGTTTGGAAGAGAGAACGAGATATAAAACAGTCTTCTAGGAGAGTGGAAGAATACACAGAGAAGGGAAATGAATGATTGTTGGGCACTTGAGGGTCAAGGTCATGCATTAAAAGTGAAATTGAGCCCTGGCTGGTGTAGCTCAGTGCATTGAGCGTGGGCCTGTGAACCAAACAACCGTGGTTTGATTCCCAGTCAGGGCACATGCCTGGGTTGCAGGCCAGTTCCCAGCAGGGGACGCATGAGAGGCAACCATACATTGATATTTCTCTCCCTCTCTCCTTCCCTTCCCCTCTAAAGATAAATAAAATCTTAAAAAAAAAGTGAAATTGATTATCAGCTTTCTCCATGTGTGTTTGGTTGCATGGGTACAGGTATGGGGCAGGTGAGAGCTGGATTTAAGCAGATTAGGGTTTGCTAGAGTAGGGAACTAGGGAGCTGAATGTATACCCAGTCGTGACTAACATGTAAGTGGGGCAAAGCAGAAAATAGTAAGGTGAGCAAAAGGACAATGAAAAGGGAGTAGGCACAGTAGGCTCTAAGTCCCAGCTACATTGTAGGAGATTATTACAGGGAACAATGGTTATGGGAATTACAGGAAATGGTGGTTATAGAGAGAGATGCTGGAACTTGAGATTGTGGAGGAGAAGCAGTACATGTGTGAATAAGGTCTAGAAATAAAAACCATGACAATAAATAGCTGAGGTCAAGTGGAGACCGGATCACGGAGGAGAGGAGGTAAAGGAACTGCAGGACCAAGGTGACGGAAGGCCCATCTATGCAGATCTGGATCACCAAAGTGAGACCGGAATAACGTCAGAGAGGGAGAGTGCCAGGAACGAAATTTCAAAGAGTTAAGGAGATAAACCCTTCAGGGTCAGAGGTCATGACTTCGGAGAGGAAGAGGAATGGATGGTTTTGTCTGCTGGCATGAAATTCAAAATTGGAGGCTTCGGGGAAGGAAAAGGGAGATGGTCTGGGAGCAGCAATGAGAAGCAAAGAGGACACTTACTTAATGATCTCCCGGCCCACCGCTATGAGAAGAACTGCAGGAATAATGCTATTGCCACAGAAAACGTTGTCATTTTAGACTATCCTCACTCATTCCATGCCAGGCACACTGCCCCTTATTGTTCCTCAACCATAAGCACGCTTCTGCCTAAGGCTCTTGACCTTTGCCCTTCCCTCAGCCTGGACTACTCTTCTCCCAGACACACACGAGACTCACCCCTGCACCTTCTTCAAGCCTGTGCTTAAATGTAACCTCTTACTAGCGCTTGCCCTGGCCATTCTCAAACAGCCAATGTTCTACCCATGATCCCTGGAATCTCTACTTCGTTCTGCTCATTTTTTTACATGGCATTTATCATCTTCTGACACACAATACATTTTACTGGTTTGTCTCCTCCCACAAGCATCTAAATTCTAAGAGGACATGTACTATGATCGTTTTGTTCACCACTGTATCCCTCATGGCTAAAACAGTTTGGGGCACAGACAGTTGCTTGATAAATATTTGTTGACTGAACGGATATAATATGGTTACACAAACAGCAGAGTTGGGAGTTGTGTTTTCTAGAAGACAGTATCTGCTACAATGAATGTATTTATAGATCTAGAAGGACACTTGTTAGCCATTAGTTCTCTGAGGACTCTGCTTCATATACACGAAACTGCATTTGATTTTTTAAAGACAAAATAACTCCAAACTTTCTTCTTTTACTTCACGAACACCTGTTTCATGATTACCGTGTAAAAAGAAATGGAAGAAAGTCGGCTCTATTAATCAATGCATGTCTGCACACATCCATCCACTGCCCCACTCAGCCTGGCCTACTTTATGCGAGATCCTATATTGACCCGGGGATCTGAAAAATAGTAAGTGGCCCCTATGCTCAGGGTAATGCCAGGTCCTTGGAGCTGTGGGGAGTACTCCATGCCATTAATGGAACACTGACCTGGTCTGCAGAACATCTCAGGATGAAAGTAAGACCCTACTGGCATATTCACAATTTCCTGTGTGTCTAGTCTGACTAGCAAACATTATGGAGCAAGCCCAAACGACTGGCGTTTGCAGTCACCAGTGTTCTTCTTCAAGATGCACTATAGCTATAGGAGATTATTCTCCGTGTTTCAAACGTATACAGCCCCAGTTCTTCATAGCTTTAACTACCAGTCTATCTCCTGGGGAAGGACTAATACACTTGAAAGTGGAGTTACCAATGTCTCTTTGGAAACCTGTGCTCCCACATAAAGCAACTCTCAGACGAGAGAACAAAATGAATCAATCAAGTAACTTACTGTTCTCTTACTGAAACCCAACAAAGCTTGTCAATTTCATCTTGTTTCAAAATGTTCATTAGTGCTTGTCTGGATGAATTTTCATAAATAGTTCCTAAGAAATTACATAAGTAGGGTCTTTCATTATGCAGCATTGACCAACTTGCCTCCACCACAGGAAAATTCCTGTATCTATAAAAGCAAGCACATATGAGTTAGTAATACGTGACAAGAAAACTGGCAAAATTCCCATAACCCGACATCTTAGCATGATGATATAGAAAGAAGAGATCTAAATTATGACTTTCTAAACCCCAAACTGTAACTTTCCATGCTTACTTTGGAAAAGTCCTGGAATCTACTGACTTAAAAAAAAGATTCTCACAATGACATCTTTTACAAAATTGCTATAGAGATTGTGTGCAAAGTGCCTTGTTTTTTATATTCTTCAACTTTTATTATACACCTGTAGTTGTAAGGCAGGTTGAATTCAAGACCTTAAAAGTATAAATAACCTGGTACATTCACACAAAACTTAGGCTCTGAGGATAAAGTAGTGAATGAAAAGAGACAAAAATCCCTGCCATCAGGAAGTTCATGTACAGTGGCAACCCTTTTTAAAGTCAACTTATTCTTAATAATAAAAAAAACCCTCCATTAACAGAAAGATTAAAAATAAGTTTTTAATTTTAAAGAAAGACCTTATATTTGACATACTGAGAAATCTTAGTTATTACTTCCTGTTTAAAATCGAAACTTGTGTAAATTCAACTAGTTTTGGTGGCAGATCTGATCATATTATTTGCTTTGAGGCCCAAGGGTACAGTGCGGTTCTGACTTAATATTGCCTTTAAGGAAGCGTTTTTTTTTTACACTACTAGTTATAGAGATTTTATAAAAACTTTTAAGAAGTCCTGCTACTCTCTGCTAGCCATCTCTCTATGGAACTGCTGATAAACTTAAAAATTCATCTTATGCCTTGCAGTTTTAAAACACCAAAAAGTAATTCATCTGCCTTCTTTGTAAAAGGCTAAATAAAATACTCTAAAAACATCATTATTATTACTGAAGCATGAGACCAAACTGTATTTTTTTCCATGGAAAACATTGCACCTGGCTTCAATGATCTCAAAAGAACTACGTTCATTGCAAATTTAAAACAGAATCTTCCTGATCTTGAAATTCAGGTCTGAAAGTCTAGAGTCACGTCTAATATTTTGTACTTACGTTGCTACTCCTAAAGGCCACTGAAAAACATCCATGTCATTAATCCAGGGGCTGTCATATATTATGAAAAGCAGCTCCACAAAGCCTCCATTTCTTTTGAGGAATTGCTCAATCCATTCATTGTTACAATGTTCATTTCCAAGCAAAACAACAGCAACATGATGGATTTTTTGAGTTTGTACTAAATTTTGTACATAAAGTAACCACTGGGTGGCATAAAAGACCTTTGCTTTCTCTCTTCCGTTTAAAATGAGTACCACATTATTGACATCAACGGAGAAGTACCCTGGGACTACAGCGGGACCAGTGATGAAGCTGTCAAAAACAAAACAACAAAACAAGAGACAAACATAAAAGAGAACAAAGATACTTGGCACCATGAGTTCCTAATCATTTTATATAAAATCCACAGGGAGATTTAATCCATATTCTTTCTAGAAACATAATTTCTATAATATAAATTCTTTTGAACAAGTTTGGATGATGGCACTTTGCTGTAGATTAATCACCTTTGGTTGTAGACAGATCAGCTTGCAGATGATACTCGGAAATGTGGTACCCCCCCACCTTTTTAAACCATATTCAAAATAAGTGCTGGCTGGAATTTGAGTGTTAAGCAAAGAAAGATAGTTGAATATTGCAAAAACCTCTGTAGTTCATACTGGAAAGGTGTTTAAGCCAGAAGCTTCCACCCCCTTTATGGTGTGAGCTGCTATTATACTGTCCATCTGAATGAAATATCTGAATCAATGGATGGGGAAGTGTTGACAAATTAAGAAATGGAAGAAGGCCCTGGCTGGTGTAGCTCAGTGGACTGAGCATAGGCCTGTGAAGCAAAGGGTCACTAGTTCGATTCCCAGTCAGGGCACATGCCTGGGTTGCAGGCCAAGTCCCCAGTAGGGGACACATGAGAGGCAACCACACATTGATGTTTCTCTCCCAGTCTTTCTCCCTCCCTACCCCTCTCTCTAAAAATAAATAAATAAAATATTTAAAAAAAAGAAATGGAAGATGATGTTATAAACTTTCCATGAAGGTTAAGTCTCAAAAATACAGTATTAAAAAAAGCAAGAACCAGAACACTCATAAAATATAATTATGTAAATTTTAAAGTAAATTCAGAAAAATTTATGCTCCTATATCTAATATAGGTATAAATATAAAACCTTGAGTGGGAAGATACACACCAAATTCATGACAGTGGTTGCCTCCGAGGAGGAATGAAGAGAAAAGGGCCTGGGGAAACAGTACAAAAAGAGCTTCACTTTTATTGAAAGTACTTAATTCTTTTAAGAGGAAAGTTAAATATCTGAAGCAGATATGACAGAGAGCTGGAATGTGTTCTGTGTGGTTGGTAAATGAGAATCTGTTGTATTATTCCCTATTCTTTAAAGTATTAGAAAACTGTCAAGAAATAGACACGTTTCGTAACTAATATTTTTTTTCATCTATGTGCTACTCAGAACAACCAATACCATTGAAATATTTTTAACTGATCTGTATTAAATATAAAAAATACCACTAAATCTATCAAAATTAGCCACAATGGTCCTGGATTCTTTACAATCCACTGAAACATTTCTTTATAACCTGCTAGAATCTTTTAATCTTTAAAAGTATAAATATCCTGAAATCCTGTTTTTATGGCTTACAACTTGAGGACATAAAGACTAACATTTATTAAATGCCTTTTATATACATGATACACAGGCACTTTGCACAGGCTATCATTTAACATCCGCGACAACTCCAGACTACATTAGTTCCTTGTTTGGCATTTGGGAAATCAGGCTGATGTTGCTAAACCCATGATGGCAACACTGAGTTTTTAAAAAAAATGTTTTTTAAAGATTTTATTTATTTTTAGACAGAGGGGAAGGGAAGGAGAAAGAGAGGGAGAGGGAGAGAAACATCAATGTGTGGTCGCCCCTCGAATGCCCCCCACTTGGGACCTGGCCTGCAACCCAGCCCTGTGCCCTGACTGGGAAACCTTTGGTTTTCAGGTCCATATTCAATCCACTGAGCAACACCAGCCAGGGCTAAATTAAAAAAAAAAAATTTCAATTAACATTGACATATGATGTCTGTCTGGAAAAAGTCCAACCATTGTTAATATAAAAAGAATGGTTTACACGACATCACTGTAACCCAGCAGCCAGGGAGAGTGGACTGGAATACATATGCATGAACAATGATGACTTCCTTGTACTAGTCAGTGGGAGTTGGTAATGCTGTTGAATGAGCACATGTACTGTGTGGCTGTTGCATTCAAAATGACTGAGCAAGCAGAGCAACAAATCTGCATCAAATTAAAAAAAATATATTGTATTGATTATGCTATTACAGTTGTCACATTTCCCCCCCCTTTGTTCCCCTCTGCCCTGTACACCCTCTCCCACCCACATTCCCCGCCTTTAGTTCATGTCCATGTATCATACTTGTAAGTTCTTTAGCTTGTACATTTCCCATATTATTCTTGCCCGTCTATTTTCTACCGACCATCTATGCTACTTATTCTCTGTACCTTTTCCCCCTCTCTCTTCCTCCCACTCCCCTGTTGATAACCCTCCATGTGATCTCCATTTCTGTGGTTCTGTTCCTGTTCTAGTTGTTTGTTGTTTGTTTTTGTTTTAGGTGTGGTTGTTAATAACTGTGAGTTTGCTGTCATTTTACTATATATGTTTTTTATCTTCTTTTTCTTAGGTAAGTCCCTTTAACATTTCATATAGTAAGGGCTTGGTGATGATGAACTCCTTGAATTTGATCTTATCTGAGAAGCACTTTATCTGCTCACCCATTCTGAATGAAAGTTTTGCTGGATAGAGCAGTCTTGGATGTAGGTCCTTGTGTTTCATGACTTGGAATACTTCTTTCCAGCCCCTTCCTGCCTGCAAGGTCTCTTTCGAGAAATCAGCTGACAGTCTGATGGGAACTCCTTTGTAGGTTACTGTCTCCTTATTTCTTGCTGCTTCTAGGATTCATTGCCAGATTTCAGTCACTTCCCCCACTTCCCACAGCATCCTTCTGGTGCTGATTCCTGTGTGGGTGGGCTTGTGTACATTCTAAGACCCTATGGGTCTCTCCAACGAGTTCTCCTGTGAGTCTCTCCTGGCACCCAAACCCCCACAGGTGTTTTCAATTGGTGTTTTGAGGCTTTATTTCCTGGGACCCTGGGTTGCATGGTCTGTCTCGTTCCCCAGTTTCAGCTGGTTTATCTGTGCACGAACGCGGGACTGCCTGGTCAACCAGCCGCCTGGTGTGCTGTGCCCCTCCACAATCTGCCACCTCGCTGGGTCCACCCACTGCCACCTTGTGTGCCCGGGGCCCACCAGCCACTGGTTTTTTTGCTGTGAGCCCTCTCAACCCAGCTGTCTGACTCTGCCCCTCCTACTGGTCTGGATGAATGTGTCTAACTCCTTGGTTGTCAGACTTCCATACAGTTCAATTTTCTGTCAGTACTGGCTGTTTTTTGTTTCTGAATTGTTGTTGTCCTTATTTTGGTTGTGTAAGGAGGCACAGTGTCTACCTACGCCTCCATCTTGGCTGGAAGTCCCTTTCTGCATCAAATTTTATGTTAAGCTTAACATTTCTCTGCAGAAACTATTCAGATGATTCAGAAGGCCACAGCTTTGGGCAACTGGTGACTGGCAGCTTCATCACAACAGTGCACCGGATCATGTATCATATCTTGCGCAGAGCTTCTTAGTGAAACTTCAAATCACCCAGGTGACTCAGCTCCACTATAGCCCAGATTTGGTACCCTGTGACTTCTGGCTTTTCCCAAAACTAAAATCACCTTTGAAAGGAAAGAGATTTCAGACCATTGAAGAGATTCAGGAAAATAAGATGGAGCAGCTGATGGTAACTGGGAGAACTATGTGAGGTCCCAAGGTGCCCACTCTGAAGGAGACTGAGGCATCACTGTCCTATGTACAATGTTTCTTTTATCTTCTTCGATAAATGTCTCTATTTTTCATATTACATGGCTGGATACTTTCTGGACAGACCCCATCTATTATATTAGTCTCAGGTGTACAATACAGTGATTGTACATTTATATAACTTATGAAGTGATCACCCCGGTAAGTCTAGCACCCACCTGAAACCATACATAGTTATTACAATGTTATTGACTCTATTCCCTCCACTGTACTTTACATTCCTGTGACTGTTTTCACAACTGACAATTTGTATATCGTAATCTCTTCCCCTTTTCAAATTTTCCCCCAATCTCCCTCCCATCTGGCTACCATCAATTTTTCTCCTTGTAAGTTTTTGATTTATTTTTTTAGATTCCACATATAAGGGAAATTATATGGTATTTGTCTTTTTCTGTCTGACTTATTTCACTTAGCATAATGCCCTCTAGGTCCATCCACATTGTTGCAAATGACAAAATTTCATTTTTTATGGTCAATATCCCATTTTATGTGTACTACTTCTTTATCCAGTTGTCTATTGATGGACATTTAGGTTGCTTCCATTATCTTAGCTATTGTAAATAATGCTGCAATGAACATAGGGATGTATATATCTTTTGAATTAATGTTAGGAATTTCTTTGGATAAATACCCAGAAGCATACTGTTTTTCATAATGGCTGCACCATTCAGCAATCCCTCAGTGCATGATGGTTCCCTTTTCCCCACATTTGGACCTGGACCTGCTGTTTGTTGATTTACTGATGATGGCCATTCTGACAGGTGTGAGGTGATATCTCATTGCGGTTTTAATTTGCATTCCTTTGATGATTAGCGACATTGAGCACCTTTTCATATGTCTATGGGCCCTTGGTATGTCCTCTTTGGAGAAATGTCTATTCAGGTCTTCTGTCCATACTTAATCAAAGTAGGGATGTTTTTTTTTTTGTTTTGTTTTTTTTCCTGGTATTAAATAGAATGAGTTCTTTATAAATTTTGGATGTCAAACCCTTATCAGATGTATCATTGGCAAATATCTTTTCCCTTGCTAGGTTGCCTTTTTGTTTTGTTGATGGTTTCCTCTGCTTTGCAAAACCTTTTTAGTTTGATATAGTGCCATTTGTTTATTTTTTCTTTGTTTCCCTTGTCTGAGGAGACATACCCCAAAAAATATTAATAAGAGTGATGTCACAGAGTTTACTGCCTATTCTCTCCTAGGGGTTTTGGGTCTTATATTTAAATCTTTTTTTAGTTTATTCTTGCCTATGATGTAAGAAAGTGATCTAGTTTCATTCTTTTGCATGTATATCTCCAGTTTTCCCAATAGCATTTATTAAAGAGACTATATCCCATTGTATATACTTATCTCCTTTGTCACTGACTGTATAGGCATGGGTTTATTTCTGGGTTCTCTATTAACACTGAGTTTTGAATTAAAATCAGTCTAACTTCAGAGCTTAAGTTGTTCGCCCAACATTAGGCTTAACAAATACTAGAGTTAGTAGATATTAGTTTAAACACAAAATATTTATTATATTTTGCTTATGTGTAAATATACTATACAAATTCTATGACATTACTCTACAATGATAATGAACTATAGGGATCAAAAGTGCGTGTTGAGTTTGCCTTGGAGAGAACCTAGAATTGCAGGTGACCAATGATTCGGTGATCATTTCGTAATTTAAGAGAATCTGCAGAATAAAGGAGCTAGAAAATGCTTTAGAAATGATGATGATAATTATGATAGATTTAAAATATTTATTATTGGTAGTATATAAATACCCTCATTTAGCATTATAGGTAAGTATAATCTCTGCAGCATGAGAATTCTTCCAGCCCTCTTTCCCCAACCCAAGGCCAATTTTATGAAGGAAAAACGTAACATCAAGAGAGGAGGCGTGACTTGCATAAAGGTAGCAGTCACCAGACAGGCAATGGTAGAGATGGGACATGCACTTAGTTATTTGACATTAAGCCCATACATATGCACAAACTATTTTAAAGAGTACCATATATATACTTATGTTATTTTTTAAAAGACACGAAACATTTTACTATGGATAACACTGATGATTATCTAATAATATTTCATTTGGATTTCTAACTACATAAGGCATGAATGTACCTAAAAATGCTTTTATCAGAATAGTTTATAAGAGCATGTAATAATACCATGAGTCTTTAATTAATACCCTGAAAGATATAGCTTTGTTATTGCTTATCTTTGGTATAATTTATTTATTTAAAAAAATTATTTTTTTATTTTTAGAGAGAGAGGAAGGGTGCGAGTAAGGCAGGAAGAGAAACATCAGTTGGTTGCCTCTCTCACACCCCCAACTGGGGAGCTGGCCTGCAACACACGCATGTGTTCTGACCAGGAATCAAATCTGCCACATTTCAGTTTGCAGGTGGACACTCAATCCACTGAGCCGCACCAGCCAGGGCTCATATAATTGTTCTACTGTATTATTTATAGGGTGTGACTTTTAGGTATAAACCATTTTTCAAATAATATATATCTATTTATTGTTTTATATAAGCATGTAATAGATTATAAACACCTGTTCAGTGTTTTATAGTTCAATAAACACTAGCATAAGAGTACATGTTAAATGTTATATTAAGTGATACAGAATAAAATTGCTAAGGTAGTTCAAGTGAAAGGGGAATCAGGGGAGCAAGATAAAGGTTGAAACGTGTTCCCGGCAATATAATATGAACAAAGGCAGAGAAGCAGATAAGCTTTTGATCCAAGGGCATATATGGACAATGAGATTACGTATGGCAGCAGAACTAATTTAGGTGGAGATTAGCAGTGGGTTCTAAGGATATAAGGAGGTAATGGTTGTAGAGCACTTAATACAGTACTGGTCACAGAGCTTCTGCTCAATAAATGTTAGCTACTACTCTGTGAAAAAGCAGGAAACAGTATCATATCTGTACCATTGTCTTAATTACTGTATTTTCGGACCATAAGACACACCTAGGTTTTAGAGGAGGAAAACAGGAAAAAAAATTTGAAGCAAAAAACATGGTGAAATATTTAATAACATAAATAACAATATTTCACCAATGTAAATGTAAACAGAACTCAACAGCAGCATTAACAACCATTATTCCTCCCAAATTTGGGGGGAGAAAGTGCGTGGTATAGCCCCCAAAATACGGTATATAACAATGTACACGGAAAAAAATGAAGTAGACATACAGGTATATGCCTGCATTTGGAAATTACAGGAATCTGAAGGCAGTCTTCAGGGGATAAGCAAAGGCCATGGTGAGCAGGAATGAGATTCCTCTTAAGAAATTAAAAATAACATTGCCTAATAAAACCAAACTGTAGGTCAACATATGATGGATCTGAATAGAGATAGGCAAAGTTCCTTTAAGGGACAGAATGGATCCCAGAGTAGTTTGTAACCTATTTGAACATAGCAACATAAAGAATATATCAATTTCAATAGCACAGCTAACTGAATGGTTCTCAACTTCAGGGACCAAAAAGGAGAGAACCTGGGCTCTGCCGCAAAAAACACGTAATAAAATGTTTGAATAATTACAAATTAAGCCATGATTGACCCAGTAAATTTTTTGGTTAATGTTTTTCCAAGACCTGGCTTGAATGGTTCTTATTAAAGTTATCCTATGTGGGTATTTTATTTTGAAAGGTATAATAGTTTGTATAGTAAGGGGGAAAATGTATCAAAAATTAGTATTTTTTCTCTATTCTTACTGGTACTTGAAGATTCCTTTCAATACCCCCCTGCCTTTTCCTAATTACAATACTTAATTCCTCATTTTAAATTAAGTGATTTTTCTAATTCAGAACCTGTGTTCTTTTTGAATACCATGCATCAAAGTTAACCTGATGATAAGAGTTTGCAATAAAAAAATCAGCTTAAGTCATTTAATCATTTCACGTCCATGCTGCATCCCATAAAAATAAGTTTGAGAAACTTATTTCATTAAGCTTTGCACCTTTTGTTATGCCATGTGGATTCCCTTCTGTTTTGAATAGTTACTGAAAGGTTGTGAGTGAATGATTAGCTTATTTACATTCACTTGCAGCAATTACACAAGAATTTGAATTTTGTTGCATTTGGATTTGTTCATTCCTATAAATGATGGTATGTGAGACTTTCTGTCATGGTACCCAAAGTCACCATTTAGTCCTCTTTAATCTTTAAGGGTTTCAATAAAAATTGTTCACTAAAAAAAAAAAAGAATTGGTAAGGAGGTACATGATGGAGAGATAGTAGACAATAATAGAAACACAGAAAAAGGAGAACTGAAATGGAGAGAGATGTTGCAGTACCAATTTAATAATAGTAAAAACAAGAAAACTAATAAAAACAAGACTTCAGAGGTGATTACTATGTGCCAGAGACTATCTAAGCAATATACAACTTTTAATTTATTTAATCTTTAAAACAACCCTGTGATGTAGAATCTACTATTTGCCTCATTTTAAACTTAAGGAAATTCAAGCACAGAGAGGGCAAGAAACTTGCCCAGGGTCACACAGCCAATAAGAAGTAAAGCTACAATGTGAACTGAGATATTTGGCTGTAAAAGCTGTGCTCTTACAACTCAATCACACTGTGACTCTGCCCAGAGGTGACAGGGCTTCGTGAAGCTCTGTTCACTGTGCCCCACCTGTACACGTAGTCACATGCTGAGAACAGACTGTATATTACTGATCCACTGGTGAACAATGAGTCATTTATTCCCTCCTGAAACACACAGTTTGGAAGTACTTCATATTGTTAAATCCCGTATTTTGATTCCATATTTAATCAAACAAGCCTCAAATGATCGGGCATCAGTTGCAGCCTGCCTATAAGGAAAGAATGTGCTGGTCAAGTCAATATAAGCATGTGAACTAATAGTTCTATTCCAATCTAGCTATTTACTTGGTATTCTGGATTATATTCTTTGGGCTTACAAGTCCATAGGAATCAGCATTCATAAGCCTGATTGACCAAATCCTTTAGTAACATTATAGTAACAATATATACTAACTTCTCCATAAACTTCTAAGAATTTTTCTGAAAATTCTATATATTGTGGGTAGAACTATTAGACTAATATTCATAACACATTTACCTTTAAAATATCAAAATATTAGATATACATGCATAATACACATTTACTTTCAAATACACAAATCCAAGTATTGTCAGTTAAGGACGATGTATAAACTCTTGAATGGAATTATCACTAGAAGTCTGGAGATGAAAGGGAAAATAATCATTACCAATGATGATATGAAAAACCTGTCTACTTTTCAAGAATGATTACTTTGAAAAGATTCATGCAATAAAATTGCTTTCTAAGTGTATATAAAGTGAATAAAAAATTAAAGATGCAGCAAAAATTCAAATAAAATTGAGATTAACTACAACATAAGCTTTCCTCTTGATTTTGCTAAAAAATGGAATCCTAATACTAGACAGAGTCTTTGGTTCACATTGTTTCCCCTAATAATATAATTTTTACATGAAATAAACAATTTAAAATAATTATTTTTATTTTTTATTTCAATAAAAAGCAAAGTCTAATAGAAACAGCATTCTTTCATGATAAAATTATAATTTTTCTGAATAAAATCTTAATTCTACCTATTAAAAATCTTTAGAAAATATGCCATCATAATTAAAAGTTTTATAAAAATAAATGTTCAAAAAAGTCTTAACAGTGTCTTGGTTTTATTGAGTGTAAAAACAGATTTCTAGTATTGCGGTAAAATGGTAATTTACATTATTAAATCATTATAGAACTCATACATGAAATGTTTTAATAAATAAAAACTTTAAAACTCACAGCAAGAGCTTTTATACAACCTATTACTATAAAAATATGTGAACAAAACTATTATATGGAAGAGAAAAACTGAAAAAAATTTAAGTTTATATATTATTCCTCTAAGGTATGGAATGTTAAATGCTTACCAACAAATACATGTTATAAAATTTGGAACATGAATTTTTTCCTGTAACTAGAAATATTTAGATAAAAATGAAACAGACACAATTCAAAAAAGAGTAGTATTTGTACTTAATTACATAAGAAAATGTTCAAGATAAGGTTTAACTATGAATATGTATTCATAGTTAAGATTTCTTTCTCTATTCTTTACAAGTTGATGCGGAAATATTTTCTACAAACATAGAATCTTATTTTTCTTCTAATACTGGCATAAAACACTGTATGGCAACACAGCAAAGGTTGACACTGTACAATAATACCTGTAGTGTGTCCTTCCTACAACTGCATTTCCTTCTCTCCACTGAGCGGTCACATCAGTGGGATCGAGTAAGCCTTCAAAAATATGCTCCCAGAGATACAAACCTGGTAATTAAAAAAAAAAAAAACATTTACTGTCTGGTCTACTCTGGCGTATGGGATGAGCTTATGTTCTGCTCTTTTATATCATTTGATTAGGAAACCAAATTTTTTTCATCTTGGTCCCTTGGCAGGCAGTGCTACCAAGCAATAGCTCAAAATCATCAGCAGAGCAGCTACGGCAGGACCAACAGAACTCAGAGGCGGTCAGTGTGAAGTGTGGCAAAATGTGGGTGACAGACAATAACCTCTCTTACTCTAAATCTGAGAAATGCCTATTCATCACTGGACCTTTACTACCTATTTTATCCTAAACGTGTGGTAGTACTTTGTAAATTACTACAGTAAGTCCTCACTTAACGTCCTTGGTATGTTCTGTGACTTTAAGTGGATGGGTGTAAAACAAAACCAGTTTTACTATAGGCTAATAGATATAAACAGGAGTTAAGTTCCTATGGAAGCTCATCAACATTACAATAAAACGATTTGAATTAAAGGGTGTGAGGAGGATCTGCTGCACGTGATTAGAACTATTTCTATTTTGTAACAAACTGGGAGGATTCACTATTTTGTGTCAAATATAATCAGAGAAGCCCAGTATGGACATATCCTTTCAATATGTCAAGGAGATATCACCTCCTTCTCACTTGAACACACATCTCTCACTGCTTGAAGCCCTCTGCAGACAAGTGCCATTGCACCTTTTCCCCTTAGGGAAGCCTCTGCTGTTTTACATGATTTCACTTGAATGGAAGCTCTGAGAGTAGAGGAAAGCAGTGTCTGGGATACAATGAAGAAATCTGGGAACCCTATTTCAGTTACACTGAAAGATGAGTTTTGTTTCATTCTCATGACATTCCAGAACTAAAGGACACACACACACAACATGTATAAAGACTTGCCCAATGAGATAAAGCTGTCTAATTACAGTAGGCTGAATGGTGGCTCCCAACTCCGAAAGGTCCAGGGATGTAGTATCAAGAACCTGGGAGTATGTTACCTTACATGGCAAAAGAGACTTTCTCAATGTGCTTCAATTAAGGATGCTCAAGTGGGGTGATTATCCCGGATCATCTGAGTGGGCTCTTTGTAATCACAAGGGTCCTCACAAGAGGGAGGTGGAAAGGTCA
Organism: Carollia perspicillata; assembly: GCA_004027735.1. Lineage (NCBI taxonomy): Eukaryota > Metazoa > Chordata > Mammalia > Chiroptera > Phyllostomidae > Carollia > Carollia perspicillata. The sequence goes on along the minus strand of PVKM010000786.1, from coordinate 43,360 downwards.
GAGTGAGAGAAAGAGATGTGAGGATGGGAGTAGAGGTCAGAGTGATACAGGGCTGTGAGTCAAGGAATGGGGGTAGCCTGCGGAAGTGGTAAGAGATTCTAATTGTCCTCTAGAGCCTCCAAAAAGAATATAGCCTCGTGGACACATTTTAGTCTTCTGCCTTCAGAAACATAAGATAATAAATTTGTGTTGTTTTAAGCCATTAAATTTTTGGTAATAGGGTATAGCTGCTATAGGAAACTACAGATTATGTAGTTATAGATTATTGGTACCTGGAAATGGGGTACCAATGTAATAAATATTTAAAATTCGGAAGTAGCTTTGGAATTAGGTATGGAAAGAGGCTGAAAGAATTTTAAGGAGTATGAGGGGAAAAAAGGCTAGATTAGATAGCCTTGAACAAATTATAGGTAGATATATGGATATTAATGACTCAGCTAGTGAGAACACAGAAGAAAGTTCAGAGCACAGTAGGAAAAACCTGTATCATCCTAAGGAATACCTAAGTCATAAGCTGGTAGAAATATGTATGTTAAAAGCATTGCTGGTGAGGGTTCAGGAAATGAGTAACACAATATTAGAAAATGGAGAAAAGGGGATCCTTGTTATACGGTCATGTACCACATAATGGTATTTCAGTCAATGAGGGACTGCAGTATGTGATAAGATTACAATGGGGCTGAAAAATTCCTATGCCTAGTGATGTCGAAAGTCATAGTACAACACATTACTCGTGTACTTGTAGTGATGCTGATGTAAACAAAGCTTCTGGGAAAAAAAAGCTTTTGTGCTACTAGTCACAGAAAAGTACAGGGTATACTTCATAGAAGTTGGATATACCATTTAGGTTTGTGATATTTGCACAAGGACAAAATTGCTTAATGACACATTTCTCAGAATGTACCCTTTGCTAAGTGGCATATTCCTGTATAACAGCAGAAAGCTTAGTTGAATTGTGTCCTGAAGTTATGTGGAAAGCAGGATATGTAAACAATAAACTTGGATATTCAGCTGAAGAGATTTCTAAGAAAAGTGTGAAAGCTGTGGCCTAGTTTCTTCTTGCTGATTACAGTAAAACATAAAAGGAAAGTGAGATTGAGGGAAGAACTGTTAAGTAAAAAGGAAACAGTATTTGATGATTTGGGAAATTCTCAGCATATTCAAATTGCAAAAGATGTGAAAATATGGGAGATTCACTGTCAGGAAAGCATGTTCTTGAAAGAAGGCCAAGGATGTGACTTGATATCCTTTTGGCCAGTGCCCCAGATGATTAAAAAGATCATATTAGTCATATAGAGGGCTCTTTGAAGATATTAGATGTGTAATTAATGGATCTTGTTCAGTAATGTTAGCAGAAGCCTGAAGTAGAGAAGGGATTATCCAGGGAAGACCTGTGGAGGAGCTCTCTTCCAAGGCAGCAAACCCCCTGACATACACAGGAGACCCACAAGGTTCTTGAGAATGTTGTGTCAGCAGAAACGCTGGCAGCTTGGACTACCAGGGACTGAGAGAGAGAGGTTGAAGTGAAGAAGGCTATCTTCAGGAAACAGACTGTAAAACTACTGATCTGAAAACACATTCCACCCTTCGTAAAAAAGGACGGATGACTCTGAAGGCAGAGCTGAAAGGCCAGAAGCAAAGCTTTGGGCCACAGAGTATTCCCAGGCCTTCAAACATAATGGAGTTTGCCTGGTTGGATTTCAAAATTGCTTGGACTGGTGACTCAATTTTACTTCTATTTTCTCCCTTTTAAAGGGGATGTCTAACGCTATTACTGTGCCTGGGGAATAGGTTGATGAAAGTAGTTTGGCTAAACTCATCTAGTCACTTTGTGCTTACTGATTAAAAAGAGAAAAGTCTAGAAGTATTACAACTTGTTAAGATGTAGATTTAATTAAAAACTAGAATGAGGAAATGATCACTTAAAAGCAAAAATTAATATTAGAGATTTTATAAAGAAAAAATTGTTAGAAATTGATGATTGGAGGCCTGCTTCTGGGTACCTGAAATTTAGAAGTTAGTGGTAATCTTCAAGGACGTATATTTGCATGCAAGTGTGAATGAATTTATGAAACTCTATGGGCCAGGCTTTGCCCTCTGTTTCCTTTCCTCTCCTCTGGTACGTTCTATCCATACTCCTTACTGCCCACAGAAATCGAACTCATATTGAAAGGCCAAATAAAGCCCCTTCTAATTCTTTCTGACTCTTCTAAGAATTGAGGGCTCCATTCTCTAATTGAACACAATATATAAACTTGGAATGCTAGGCTACTCAGAGGAAAATGCTTTCGTGGGCAATTAAGTTTAATCAGGTACATACTATATCCCCTTCTTGGACATTGATAATACTGGCCTACGAAAGGCTCTGAGAAATCAATAAAGAACCTGGTTTAACTTTGCGTAGTTCAATGTTTCCCAAACTTGTTTGGCCATCAAAGGCAGTGGCCACAACTTATACTTGTGTATGAAGTATGAATAAACAGATTCATGACAATTTAGCTGACACATGCATTTAACTCTAATAATGCTTACACAACCCATTCTTTGTATTGACAAATCAACTTGTGCTTGGCTAAAGACCAACAATAGAATGTGTATGTCTGTATTTACACAGATATTGCCTAACAAAAAGGAGAAATGAAATACTGAAAAAATTCATTACTTTAACAAGTGATAAAATGAGCTATAAATGTAGTAAAATGAGTTGAATCTACTATTAATAAAGTACATGTTGTGATGCTTTTTACGTGTCTTAGCTGCACACATTAACTCACCAATGGCAGCTTTGCCCCAGATTTGCACTCGGAAGTCTGTTTTCCCTTTAGTGGATTTATTTAGTATTTGAAGGCTAGTTTTAAATCTGTGTTGTTGCTCCCGTTTTTCATCTTCTTCCCAAGGATTCCATTCTTCACTTTCCAAAGTAGATGGTTCTGTGTTTTAAAAAGAGTAACAGTGTTTGTAAGTAAGGTAGAGCTGGAGTTGTAAATTCAAGGCATTTAAATTAGATGTTAGAGTCCTCATTTCACCCTAACTTTAATTTTTCAAAGAGGCAATGCAACAGAATTTGGACTGGTTAAACATACTTTTTTTTAAAAAGAAATCAGAATCTAATTTTTATTAATCCTTTACTCCGAAAGATCTGAAGAGATAAAATTATCTCTCCCAAACAAAAGCCTTCTAAAATAACTGGGTATGTATCAAGTTACAAGTTTAACTTTTGCAGTTCTTTATAGGTTGTATATACGTAACCTATACACAAAAATTTGACTTAAGAATAAAGTGTCCAACGGTTTTAAATACTATTGTGCAAAATTCCGAAAAAGCAAGAGATGAGCGTCAGTCCCATCGTGACGTAGCAAAATGCAGGCCAGGGGATCAGTACTTGGGGGGTAAAGCGTCCTGGCCTTCCGAAATCGCTGCCTAATTAGAGGAGGCTCTTTGTTTCAATATGGAAATAGTTGTCTGACACTCAGCAGCATTCCCGCGAATCTCTGGCATTTTGTGACAACGTCTTGTATGTTTAAGACAAGTTTCAAAGGTGTCCGCGTCTGTCGGCTTTGAGGGTGCTAAGTGGGGACAGCGTGTGGGACTCCGGCGACACTGAGGTACTCGTACACCCTCCAGTCCCGCGCCCAGGGCAGGTTACGGAGAGCTGGAGCAGGAAAAGCGCACGGCGGGGCCCCAGGGCCGTCCCGGACCCAAGAGCGGGATCCCCAGGCACGCGGCTTGGCTCTGCCCGGCCCCCACTAACCCCGCACCCCCGCGCTGGAGCGCGCAGCCAGGGATCCAGGCCACTGCTCTGTATCTTACCTCGGCCGCGCCCGTCCCGCGCCAGGGCCGCCCCCTTCTTAGGGCCCCGCAAAGACACGGCCGGTGCCCGGCGGCGGCGCCCGAAAAAGACGTGGTACGCGGCGTAGAGAGAGAAGAGGCAGTACAAAGCGATGAGAAACGAGCACAGCCGTTTCCGCGTCAGCCGCATCCCACTCAGGCTTCCGGTCAGGCCACTGCCGTCCAGGAGCGGGGCCGGAGAAAACGCCCCCTCTCAGCACCCGGGCCCGAGGGGCATCCGGGACAGGCCCTGGCGCCGGCGGAGGGAATCATCAGAACTGGCCCGCCTTTTACGCCCCGCCTCTGCCTCGCCCGCAGCTCTTTGGTCCCTCCTCGGTCCGAGCCCAGTTCAGGCCCCGCCCACAGCCCCGCCCACAGCCCCGCCCACAGCGTCTCCCTAGCCCCTCTTAAAGCTCTTCCTTTGGCAGGCACTGACACCCCGCTAGTCTTTGACTCCAGAATTGGGCTTTGGAAGACCGCCCAATTGAAGGCACAGATCGTGTCAATTTTTGTTTAACACGTAATTCCCAGAGTTTAGCATAGGGCCTGCAGCGCTGACAGATGAATGAATATAAATATCCATTTAAAAATTATGTGGTCATTGAGGCAAACATTGTGAAGATGATTAATGCCTCTCGGAAATGATTAGAATGGTGAACTTTGTGATATATACACCTTACCATAATAAAAATATTTTAAAGGACATTTTATTATGTTATTAAGTTGTCCCAATTTTTCCGCCTTTGCCCCCCCTCTGCTGGTACCCCCATTCCCCTCCAGAGTCTTCTCTAGTTCATGTCCATGGGTTAGGCATATAAATTCTTTGGCTTCTCCATGTCCTATACTAGTTTTAACACCCTCCTGTCTATTTTGTACCCACCAATTATGCTTTTTAATACCTGCACCTTTTCCCCCATTCTCCACATTCCTCTTCCCCGTTGATAACCCTCCAAATGATCTCCATACCTATTTCCGTTTCTGTTCTGGTTGTTAGCTCAGTTTGTTTATTCATTTGTTTGTTGCAGATTCAGTCTTTGATAGTTGTGAATATGTTGCCTTTTTAATGTTAATAGTTTTTATCTTCTTTTGCTTAAATAAGTACCTTTAACATTTCATGTAATAATGGCTTGGTGATAATGAACTCTTTTAAGTTTACCTTGTCTGTAGAGCACTTTATCTGCCCTTTCATTCTAAATGGTAGCTTTTCTAGGTAGTGTAATCTAGGTTGTAGGTCCTTATTTTGAATACTTCTTGCCATCCCTTCTTGCCTGGAAAATTTCTTTTGAGAAATCAGCTGATTTCTTGTGGGAACTCCTTAGAAGGCAAGTCTCCGCTTTTCTCTTGCTGATTTTAAGATTCTCTCTTTACCTTTAACCTTTGCCATTTTAATTATGATGTGTCTTGGTGTGGTCTTCTTTGGATCCAACTTATTTGGTATTCTCTGTGCTTCCTGGACTTGTATATCCATTTTCGTCAGCTAATTAAGGAAGTTTTCTTTCATTATTTTTTCAAATAAGTTTTTAATTTCTTGCTCTTCTTCTTCTCCTTCTGGCATCTCTAAGATTTGGATGTTGGAATGTTTGGAGATGTCCCAGGGTCTTCTTATACTATTCTCGTTTTTTTTAAATTCTTATTTCTTATTTCTGTTCTGGCTGAATGTTTATTTCTTCCTTCTGTTCCAAATTGTTGATTTGAATCTTGGCTTCCTTCCTTTCACTGATAGCTCTCTATAAATTTTTCTTCATTTTGCTTAATGTAATCTTCATTTCTCCCTTTATCTTGTTGCCATACTCGGTGAATTCTCTGAGCATCCTGATCACCAGTGTTTTTAACTCTGCATCTGATTTCGTTCTTTTTCTGGGGTTTTGTTCTGTTCTTTCATTTGAGCCATATTTCTTTTTCTCCTCAATTTGACAGCCTTTCTGTGTTTGTTTCTGTGTATTGGATAGAACTGCTTTGACTCCCAAATTGGGCTACAATTTTGTTGTTCCTTGTGTCCAGTATTGTTCAACTTGTCTGGCAGTCCTGGTAGCCAGAGAGCTTGTGGGACAGGTGTGCAATAGCTATTAGAATAGTTGCTGTGCCCTGACTGATTCAACTCTCTACCCTGATGCAGAGTTCTCAATAATTTTGGATAAAGTTTCCATCCCTTCTATTAGCAAAAGTTTATGTTTCCTGGATTTGATGCTCTTAGGTCAGATCTCTGTCTTTCAAAGTGGCACCATGGGTAATTTGATAAGGAGAATTTTATAACTGGAAGGAAATTTAAGTCCAGAGAGGTGAGGTGACTTGACCAAAATTGTTTACTTTGTTAGTGGCTGTGCTGGGACTCGAATCTCTGCGTCTGTTCTTAGTCCCATGTTCTTGATGGTATAGTAGCTGCATCCTTGCTCCTCATCTCATCCTGTTTTTTTTTTTTTTTGCTTAACAATATCAGATACTAGTAATGAACTCAAATCACACTCGGTGAAATTATCTTCCATGTGTACAAAAGGAAGAACTATTAATCACTTAATCATTAGGGTCCAATGTTGATAAGCCCTAATGCATATGGTTAGTTGCATGAAAACAGTACACATTTATTAGAAGTCCACAAGTACAAATTTCTTGTGATATCTGGCCAAAATTCTTTCCTAAGTTTAGCAAGGTTTCAGTAATACTGTAGCAATGTATTAACTATTTTGAGAGATTTTTCACAGCTTGGCCACAAGCCTTTGTTTCAAACTATTTGTAAGATACTTCTAGTATGGTTTGGCCACCTAACAACTAATAAATAAGTCATTAAATATAGCTTAATACATTTATAAAAATTATTCTCAATAAGATACATTTTTCTTTTCAATGTAATTATGATGGTGACAAAAATAAACTACAGAAATTTATTGACCTTGGGAAATAGTAAGCAAATTGTAATTTTTTTAAACAACTAACCAAACAACAAATAGCCAAACAAACAAACCTAGACTGTAAAGGTTAGAGATGGCAGAACTGAGAGGTGAAATTGAAGCTATATGATGTAGGAGACCATTCTGCGTGGCGAGGGCCCAGCCCCCAGTGGCAAACATTTATTGCAAAGTAACTTCCTAAAATCCGTGCCAAACCTTCCAAGGACCAGTGTAACTGGTTCAACCACTTTTCCCTTTTCATTTGCAGATATCCCTCTTCTGTGATGTGATTAGCAGCATTGGCTCCTTTGTTTTCTGTAAAAGGTAAACCATCTAAAGCAACCTGTGCGTAGCAAATGAGGACCATCTTGTAACGTGCCAAGAAGGTTGGTCATGGCAAGGGCCTCGGCTTTTGCTCCCCTTGAGAGAAAAAAACCATGCTGTTCCTTTTTCTCCACCGGACTCGGTAGTCCATGTGAATGTCTCATTTCATCCATAATGATGTGGAAACTGCAGGCCGGTGTCTGCATCAATATGAGTAAGAGTAGATCTGTGCAAATGTCACTTCTTCTGTCAATCTTTCTCTCCTTTATGCCCCACCCCCAGGGCCTGTAAGCTCTATGCACAATTTCATCACTGCTGTAACATTTCATCACAATTTTTTGTTTATTTATTCCATGTGACCCACCAATTTTAACCAAAATCCATTTAGGATGATTACTTTTATATCATAAATGTTGTAGGTATCTGTGGACACTGTCTTACTACAAAGCCGGCTGGGTGGATATCATCCTGGGTGGTAACCAGAGAGAGGGATTCATGACATTTAGAGCCTATGTGGCTCATCTCTAATTTCCTACTGATTTCACATATGTGCTGTTTCTGCAATATTATCAGCAGCTTGAAAAAGGAGTCTAGTGAAGGGGCCCAGAAGAGATGTAAATATGTTTCAACTTCTTTTAGTGCCATTTGTTTAAACCTTTCTGTATATTTTGCTCTTCTTATTTTAGTGTTTGCAAGTTTGTAAACATTTGGTATATTCTCCTTCCTAATTTTGAGTTTCCATCACAAGACAATCCAACAAAACAGACACTTTGATTAATATTGCATATTTGGTAGTCTGAGGTTGACTTTTATTTTTATAAACTCTACCATGTTTATTTTATACCAAGGTTATTGCTAGCTACTGCAAAAGGATTGGATGACATCCCAGCTTTTTTCTTTTTTTTAGGCCCTTAAGAGTTTCTAATCATAGAAACCCTTAGTCCTTGACAGTTTGGCTGCACTTTCCAGTAATATTTGTTGAACCTAGAACTATGGGGTTGGCCAAAAAGTCCCTTTAGTTCCATAAAAATATGGAACCAAATTTCACCAATAAACCAATTTATTTTTCCAATTTATTAATTTCACCAACTTATTAATTTGGATGTTTTGAGTATGTCAGCTATTTCTAATGTGGTATAATGTTGATTATTCTCAGTTAATATCTGGATTTGACTGCTATCGACTTCAACTGGTCTACCCACCCATGAAATATCATCCAGTGAGAGTTCTCTAGCCTGAAACTTTGCAAACCTTTTTTGACACATTCAGTCAGTCATAGCACCTTCTCCACACACTGTGCAATTTTTTTTGCATGTCAGTTGCGTTTTTGTGTCTTGAATAAAGCATAATATGCTTTAAAAGTTTCATATTTTCTTCCACCTTCAATATTTAAATGTCTACTACATAAAAGTTCACAAATTTTGATGTCTTTTTAAATGCGCACTGATATGACAGCTGTCACAATAACAAAATTGTTTTGAATGCAGTTAAGGACACCTAAGCACTAGAAGAACCATCATATGGAAAAACCAAATGCAATCTTTGGCCAACCCAATATTTTTGGAGGTAATTTTTAGTAACATTTCATTGGTTTATTCATGTCTGTACTACTTGTGTCTGTTTTGGCAATTTTAATTTTCCAAGAGAATGAAGCACTTCATTGTGATTCAAGAATATTCAGATAGCTCCCTTTATCCATTCTTAATTTTTTGTTTTTCTTTTATATTAGATTTTTCAGATTTTATATTTTATAGTTAATTTGATTATTTGATTTGTTTTTCCTCTCCCTTACAACCATCTTTGAATTTATTTATCAGTGTTTTGTTATTTTGCAGTTACATTGTTCATTATTTTGATTATTTTCTTCTTTCTCTTTTTCCTGCTTGTTTGACCTTTTCCTGAACTCTTTAAATTGGAAAATTGGTTTAAAATTTTTATCGTTGCTTTCAAATAATGAAATTATGGAGACCTATTAATATACCTCTACAACATTGGTTATATTCTGAAACTCAGTGTTTTAACTCTCTCCTATTTGGGCTTATATAATATAGTAGTTATTATAGGAGATAGTGTGATATTTTGATTTCCAAGTGGTAAAGACTTGATTTGGCTTTTTAATTTTACCAATGTGATGGGTGAAATAATGTTCTGGTATTTTAATTATCATTTCCCTGGTTAATATTCATGTTGTCTTTAAGTACAGTTATTGTTGCCCTGGCTGGCGTGGCTAGGTTGGTTGGAGCATCGTTCCGTGACTGGAAGGTTCCGGGTTCCATCCCGGTCTGGGTGCATCTGGGAGGCAACCACTTGATGCTTCTATTGCATCCGTGTTTCTCTCTCTCCCTTCCTCCCTACCTTCCTCTCTCTCTAAAATCAATGGGAAAAAAATGTCCTTAGGTGAAGATGTAAAAAGTGATAAAAAATAAATATAGTTCTTCTTTACTTTCTTGTGTAAATTGTTTGTTTTGTACAGTTTTCTATTATCTTTTACATTTGATTATAAAACTTCTTTATTCACTTTATATAGCAATCAATTGTTGGTTGTATATATTGCTAAAGTATTCTTCCAGCTTTTGGCTGGTCTACTGATTTTATTTATATTACCTTTCATTGTAAAGACATTCTAAATTTTGATATAGCTAAAGTTATCAACCTTTTCCTTTATAGCTTGGTGTGTGTGTGTGTAGGTGTGCATGCTGTAAGCAAAACTCACCTGGATAAATCTGTTGGCATGTTAATTAAAAATGTATTGAATTCATAGAATAATTTTTCACTTGTCTCCATAATCCTGAGGAGCAGGGAAAGAAATGAAATTAACCAATGTCTTTATTGAAAAAAGAATCTGTACTTTAATCAAAGACTTTTTGAACGAGCATAGTAACATGACAGAACTGGAAATGATCCTAGTAACTGAACTGGCATCTTAATCTCTTCATGATAAAACTAAAGCAGAAAAAGCCAGAAAAGCATTCTTTGCAACCAACTACAGCTCACTATCTATAAAAAGGAGAGTTCTTGAATACTTTTAATTTTAGTTTTGTTTTGTTTTATTTTTATTTAATGTTTATGTTATTATTGAAATTTTTTATTAAAATTACTTATTATTAATGTATATTTGAGTAACAATATTTTAGAAATACTTATTGTTAATTTACACTTATACTCACTATGGTTATACATGTTTTGCAGTTGAAAATATAAACATGTATCATTTTTGAATTTGAAAATATATATACATGCATATATACATCATTTTGTATTTTATTTGAAAATATAAATACAGTATATTGAAAACAGCATACTTCTTGTCCTTGTGCTAATCAATTTTGGACCAAATTATACTTTCCTGGTTTTGACAACCCAGTACTGGGAACAGGCCAATCTAGCTTAGCTACTTGATCTAGGAAATAATTGCTCCCAGAGCTTGAGATTGTTAACCAACTAAAATAGCTTACTTATCAAGAACTTGCTTCAGGGTCCTAGTTTCACTGTGTTCATCTGTCCAACACAATTATGTCATAAATTTTACCCAATCGCAGCCAGTTGCCTGCCCTCTGCGACTCACCTTAAAATCACCTCGCCCGGGTCCTAAAACCCTACATGCATCTTGTCTTGATTTTCCTCTTCTGAGCTATCATTCAGTCTCTATAAGACTGTCCTTTCTTACTGCAGTAACACTCATAATTTTTATTGATCCATAGTTTTCACTGAGCAACTGGTTCTTTGGGTATTCTTTTTGGGGCCTCAAAACTTACTTTTGCAAACACTGTCATCAACAACATCACTGTTGATATCTGTCATATTTGAATGCTTGTAATTTGTTCTTGTGACTTCATCAGGCGAAGGCTGTTACTTTTTTTCTGAGGGAGTTTCATTTGTTCTGGGTAAAGGACAAACGACAATTGCCCTGGGTTGGGAAAGTGTCTTTAGAGGGTGGATTTTGTTTTTAACTGAGTTCCAGTAGATTAGGACCTAGTTTCCTTTCATTTTATCCAAGTAGAACACAGAATGGAGGTATTTATTGAAGTATAAGAGATAATCTCCATATAGAAAAGGGCAATAGCATAAGCATATAGCTCCATACATCTTCACAAAGTGAACCCTTTCTGTAACTCCCCAGGATGAAGAAACAACATCACCAGCACCTCAGCAGCCAGCCTTGGGCCCCTTTCAGTCAAAACCAACCTGGCCCTACAGCAGAGGATCCACCATCCTACGGGCTTTTTTTTCCCCTTTTAGGTTTAGATTTAAATTTAGAGATTAGGTTTAGGGTTGGATTTAGGATTCGGTTTAAGTTTAGGATTAGGGTTATGTGTAAGGTTGTTGCGGAAAAACAAACTCTTACACGATGTGGGGTTAATGGAGTGAGTGCTTTATTAACACATGTGGACCCAGAGGAGACAGCCTCCAAATTCTGGGCCCCAAGGAGGGGTTAGGTGGGTGATTAAATACTCTTGTAGCAAGGCAGGAAGAGGTGGGGTCACGTGGTACAAGCAGGGAGCAGGAGTGTGGGAGCCAAGGGCATAGAAGCAGAGGGCGGAAATTATGCAGGGCCCAAGACAAAGAGATAGCAGGAGATTATCTGGGTCCGAGGCAGGGAGTCAGCTAGTCAGCAGGTGGTCGTCTGGGGTCTGGGGGCCAGCAGGGAGTTATCTGGGGTTCGGAACAGAGAGCCAGCTTTATCTTCTATTACAGGGTCAGATTTAGGATTCGGTTCCAGGTTTGGGTCACTGTTAGTTTTATACCATCCTATCTTTCAACACTGTTGATTAGGTATGTCTGTATTTAAACTTCATGTAGTTTTCCGAATGGCTTCTTTCATTCAACATCCTATGTGTGAAGTTCACCCATATTTTATATGGTGCTGTTGATCATTCTCTTTGCTGTATTTCAGAGTGAGAAGATACCACAATTTTTTACCTGGATTAATTTTAATGTTCTTTTAGCTTGTGGTTCTTGTTCTAAGCAAGTCTTGTACATTTGGATCCCACATCTGTGACTGTAGCAGGCTTTAGATTTTTATTTTTCTGGGTAACTTTGCTCTTCTTCCATGTTTCTAAGCAGTCAATAAACTAATTCACAGCTTTCTAGCTTATGGGCAGAATACCACATTTTTTCTATAGATGAGATAAACTGAATTCTAGATTTTGTGCAAGAGGTTTAATTTTACTCCTTGATCCCCTACAGGACTGAAGTTGTAACACTTGTTCTGTGGGGACATATCTGATACATATTAGTTAATAACTACTCTCTCTCCATTGTGAATTATTTTTTATTACCACTAAATTATCCTCTTTATCACATCTACTTCCTTTTTTAATTTAAACTCTACTTTCCCTGAATCAATATTCTACTATCAGCTTTCTTTTTGTTTGTTTACAATTTAAATTGTCTATGCCTTTATTTTTAGCATTTTTGCTTTTTATTGTACTTTAGGTTTGTCTCTCAGGTAGCACAGGGTTGGGTTTTACTTTTTGACTAGTATTTGCCTGTCATTATGGGACTTTAAACCCTTTCTGTGTGTTGTGATATTTGCTGTGTGTGGTATTCTCCTGTATTTTGTTAAGCTTTATATTTTTTGTGCATGTTTGCTTTTTTAAGCAAATATTTTGCTATATGAATTTTATCTTCTCCAACAATTGGGAAGGAATTCTGTAACTGGTTTAATTAGTTTTATAATAGTTTTTGTAAGTTATTGTGTAGGGAAAAGAACTTGTAGCTTATATTTCTCCAAATATTAAAGTAAAAATTAAGTGACGTATTTTGGTCTGTTTTTTTTCCTAGTCTTGATGAAGATGGCTTGGGTTTAGACCCAGATGCTGTTAAATGACTTATTTGATATTCTACACTCTAGTTTTCAGTGCATGTGCTTATCAATATTTGGTTCGGTGCATTATTGTTTACCAATATTTGCATGCCCTCCTTAGAGGAGAATTACACATTTGTGGCCTGTGGATGGATTTCAGATGTGACCACGTGACTTGGGTCGGCTAATAACATGTTGAGCAGACACGCTGTGTGGCACTGGCAGGCAGAAGCTGGGGACCAGGGTATTCTTTGCCATTCTCTCTTCTTCTTCTGCCAACGTGACTGTCATGTTCTGGCTGCGTCTCTGTTTTTTCAGTGTGGATGTATCACTAGCTGGACCGAGGGGGACCATTATGCTCAGACCCCACTGTTGACCAGCTGTGGACATGGGCTGTGAGTGAGAACAACTAATCTCAGGTTCATAGGTCACTAAAGACTTTAGAATTACTTGTTACCTCAGCATTACTTCGCTTCCACAGACTGATGCAATCATGTTTGAAACAGTGTCCGACAAGAGGTTGGGAATGAGCTCTCCTCCAGAAAATTAAACTAATAAAATCTACCCACAATACGGTGATTTGTTGATTTTGGTAGTTAAGCAAGAGATTCTTTGTAAACATGTTCTGGAATATGCAGGAATTGCCCTGGGGCAAAGCAGTTCTGCTTCACAGGAACAGAAATTAGTGGTCTCCTGAAGAGATATAGTTAGGCTATTGAAAGCCACGTATTCAATAACGAAGAATTTTGTCTTTGTCTTGAAGGTATCAGGAATCTGGTGGATGGTCTTAAGCACTCATTTATTCATTCAACAAATAAGTATTGGACAGTGACTACGTGCTCATCACTATTTTTAGTGATGGTACCAGCTGTGAGCAAAACAGAGTTCCTGCTTAAATGGACCTTCCTGGTGGCAAGATGAGAAGTCATGTCCCCGACACTGTGGTAATACCAGTTCAGACAATGCAGTAGTCTCTGATAGGATTACCCTTGCCGATTGTCTTAGAAGTTAATATGGGAACATTTTGATCACCAGTTTGTGGTGCAATTCATTCCACAAGTACGTATGGGGATAGGCGCAAGACGTGTAATACAGTCAGCAGAGAAAAACAATATCTGAAAGAGACAGGCCAACTTTCCACTTTAAACTAAGAATATTACAAGCTTGAAATCTATCTTGTGATTAAAATAAATAAATAAGAGATCGGATGAGAGAAATTGATATAATCTTTGTAACAGAGTTTGTGCTCTTTGCTCTGACGTTGTAGCCTTTTAACTTAGCAAAAAGAAAAATGTTAGTTAATAGAAATGCAGTTGTTCAAAGAAAATCTCCTGAAAATTTTGGAATAAAACAATGCTGTCAAGATGAATTATTTTAACAGGCAGAAGGGAGCCTGTATTTAAAGAAAGTGACACAGGAGGGAGCTGCAGATATAATATTATCTATGTGAATACAGTAACTATTAGACATTTGTGATATATGTTAATGTAAATGATCACATTAAAATTGTATTATGCACAAAACTGCATGTTTCTGCACCCATGAACTGGCAGTGTTTGCTGGCAGTGGGGGAAGAATGTTACCAGGTTAATTCTAAATTGTTATTAAAGGTATCTGTGTTCAGAAATGAGGCCACTCTTCTATAAGTAAACCATGTTCTCAGGTTACTCCGACCTAGGGTAGGGAAGAATAGAATAATAATAACAATTAAAAAAAGAGAAAGATTTCTCTGCTCTGCACCATCCACTCTCTGCATGCACACTTACCTCCTTGATATGCCTGCTAAAAGTGTCTTACATGTGGTACCCTATGACATTTGTTATTTGCCTTCCCTTTCACTGCTGTTAGCTGATGATGTTTTTTTGCGTGCAGCACCTACTACTACATAAGGCCCAGTGCAGGAGCCATTACTACTGATTCTGGGAGACACCTACACTGACACCGACCTGCTCCACTGATACGGGCGGTTCTACTATCTGCACCTAGGGTCTCTTACTACTGCCAATATTGCAGGCGTGGTATCCACTGACTATGCCAAACATTGTCACCAAGGCCATTTATATACAGCTCCTTTATCCTCTACTCACTTTTAGTCTTATTTCCATCAGGCCTCAGAATATGCACATTCTTGCTTATATTCTAGAATAAAGGCAGTTTGGAATCAAATGTGATCTAAAAATCTTTCAGGGTGGTCTTATCACCATTATTTGCAAAAGTCAGAGATGGAGGGGGAGCCCCTATTGCTAAGTGTATCAGAGATAATATGCTATAATCTAGTTTGAACGTGCTCTTCAAGGTGAGGATAAAAATATTTTCAGCAATCATTCTTCAAATAACTCACTTCTATAAACTTCTTGTCATTTAAAGACACAGAGCTATGTGATATTGCCCTCTGGGCTCTCACCAGTTCTAATCTATGTATATGAACAAGTTTAGTGTAGACAACATTTACCTCTAGAGGTAATTTGTTCCGTATGGTATATATATAAAAACCTTTCAAATGCTGAACTCTATCTCTTCCTGTCTTTCTCTTCTCTTGTCTCTCTTTCTCTCTCCCCAGCCTTTCTTTTCCTCTTTCCTGTCTTTCTTCCCTTTTCTGTCTCTCTGTCTGTCTCCCTTCTCTCTCTCTGTCTCTGTCTCTCTCTCTCATTCATTCTTTCTCTTTTATTCTTTCTCCAATTGTCCACGAATCTCTCACATTTCTACACGTCTTATTGATGGGGGACTGAAGAGTTGGAAATTTTAGTTTAAGATAATATTTACTAAGCCTAGTAGTCAATGCATGTAAAAAGCTTTTGTTTCAGGAACTGCAGCTATGGCCCACCCAGACTCCAGGAGACCACAGTGATTGACCTTTGTGCTCTAGAAGAGACCAAAAGCACTCAAGGTGTATCCAAGCCTTTGTGTTCCAAGGAGAGACAGTCTAGACACACATAAAGAAATCATGCAGGACAGAGGACACAGAGCACAGGATACAGACAAAGAAAACGACTGGTCAGTGGATGAAAGGATGCTAGGGAAATTGCCAGACTGCAGCTTTTATCTGATTAACCTCTTTCTTGAATTCTAAATCCCTTACCTACACTTTTGCTCCCTTATAAAAAAGTCTGGCTTGAAAGGAAATGTAAGACAGTCTATCAGGGTACAAACCCTGACAAACCCATTTGAATAAAGTGCCCATAAAGATTCAATCCCTGCCTCTGCTTACTGGGTCTGGTAGGTGACAGGCGGCACGAATGCCAGCTTTTCCAGTTTCTTTTTTCTTCCTCCCAGTTTCATATGAGCAAAGGCATTGGCCATCTTTGTTCTGGACTATCCTTTCAGGGTGTTTGTGCAGCAAACATCCTTGGGAGACGGAGACAGTGTTTTCCTCTGGAGCAAAAAGCAGAGTTGTTTAGTATTACAAAGATAATGATTTCATTTCAGGCAAATAGTTCAGGCAGGCTTACTGACCACTACAAAAGATTTGAGTTCCCTAAGCTCAAGGTTTCTGTAGTTGACAAAATACTCTGTATGTGCAGCATTCACTTTGAACACAGTGACCTTGAGACTAAGGGGACAAGGGGAACTGGCCCAAACATGTCCTCAGGCTGCTTGCACTGACTATATCTCTGACTTAGGAGTCTTGTGCCTTCTGCCAGAAACCACAGGCTAATTTATTACCTTCTAAGTAAAGTAAAAATCTGAACTTCATCACAGTCCCTGATGCTTAAAGAAAGAGATGTAAGCTTCTCAGCATGAAGATTAAAAAATAAAACAAAATCAAGGGCAGAGGAAAGAATCTCTGAACTAGAGATATATCAATAGAATATTCAAAAACCAAAAAGCAAAGAAAACAAAAACTGGCAAAACCCAGAACAGAATAGCCCTGAATGGTGTGGCTTAGTTTGTTGGGCATTGCCTCACAACATGAAAGGTTGCTGGTTCAATTCCTGGTCAGGGCACATGACCAGGGCACATGACCTGGCCAGGTTGGGGGTTTGGTCCCCAGTTGGGGTGTGGACGAAGGGCAACTGATCAATGTTTCTCTCCCACATCGATGTTTCTTTCCCTCTCTTTCTCCCCCTCTCTTTCTCCCTCTCTTCCTTTCTCTCCAAAAATGAAGAAAGAAAGAAAGAAAGAAAGAAAGAAAGAAAGAAAGAAAGAAAGAAAGAAAGAAAGAAAGATCTTTAAAAAAGATTCAGTTTCATCCATGCTGTCACAAAGGGTAGGAGCTCCTTTTCTTTTTCTGCTAAATAGTATTCCATTGTGTAAGTGTACCACAGTTTTTGATCCATTCATTTACTGTTGGGCACTTAGGCTGTTTCCAGCACTTGGCTATTGTAAATTGTGCTGGTATGAATATAGGGGTGCACAGGTTCTTTCGAATTGGTGTTTCAGGGTTCTTAGGGTATAATCCCAGCAATGAAATTGCTGGATCAAAAGGCAGTTCTGTTTCTAGTTGTTTGAGGAAATTCCATACTGTTTTCCATAGTGGCTGCACCAGTCTGCATTCCCACCAACAGTGCACTAGGGTTCCCTTTTCTCCACAACCTCTCCAGCCTTTGTTGTTTATTGATTTGTTTATGATGGCCATTGTGACCTGTGTAAAGTGTTATCTTATTGTGGTTTTAATTTGCATCACTCTGATGGCTAGTGATGCTGAGCATCCTCTCACATGCCTATACACCCTCTGTATGTCCTCCCTAAAGAAGTATCTGTTCATATCCTTTGCCCATTTTTAATCGGATTATTTGTCTTCCTGGTGTTGAGTTGTATGAGGTCTTTACATATTTTGGAGATCAAACCCTTGTCCAAGATATCATTGTAAATATGTTTTTTCATATGGTTGCTTCCATTTTCATTCTGATGATATTTTCTTTAGATGTGCAGAAGCTTTTTAATCTGATACAGTCCTTCTTTATTTATTTTTTCCTTTATTTCCCTTGCCCTAGAGGACATATCTGTGAAAACACTTCTGCATGGAATATCTGAAATTTTACTGCCTATGTTTTCCTCTAGGACCTTTATGGTATCATAACTTATGTTTAAATCTTCTATCCATTTTGAGTTTTTCTTGTATATGGTATGAATTGGTGGTCTAGTTTCATTTTTCTGCATGTACCATTCCAGTTCTCCCAACACCATTTGTTGAAGAGGCTATTTTTACTCCATTTTATGTTCCTGCTCCATTTGTCAAATATTGACTGTACAGACATTGGTTTATTTCTGGGTTCCATTGATCTATGTTTCTGTTCTTATGCCAGTACCAGGCTGTCTTGATTACGGTGGTCTTATAGTATAGTTTGACATCAGGTATTGTGATCCCTCCTACTTTGTTCTTCTTTCTTAAAATTGCCGAGCAGCGTCATTTTTGTTTTCAAATAAATTTTTGAAATATTTACTCTAAATCTGTGAAATATGTCATTGGTATTTTAATAGGAATTGCATTGAATTCATAGATTGCTTTGGGTAGAATGGACATTTTAATGCTGTTAATTCTTCCAATCCATGAACATGGTATATACCTCCATTTATTTCCATCTTCCTTAATTTCTTTTTTCAGTGTTCTGTAGTTTTCTGAGTATAGGTCATTCACCTCAGTTAAGTTTATTCCTAGGTACTTTATTTTTCTTGTTGTTATAGTAAATGGGACATTTTTCTTAGTTTCTGTTTCTGATATTTCATTGTTGATGTACAAAAATGTCTTTGATTTTTGAATAATGACTTTGTATCCCACTGTTTTGCCAAATTAACTTATTAGGTTGAGTAGTTTTTTGGTGGAGCCTATAGCGTTTTTTATGTACACTCTTATTTAATCTGAAAATGACAGTTTTACTTCTTCCTTTCCCATTTGGATACCTTTTATTTCTTTTTCTTGTCTGATCGCTGTGGCCAGAACTTCTGATACTATGTTGAATAAAAGTGTTGAAAGGTACTTACAACCCAAGAACCTTTTTTGGATGAATATGTAAGCTGTGGTACATTTGTAGAGTGCTACCTAAGAATAAAAAGGAATGTACTATTGATGCACACAACATGTATGAATCTCAAAGGTGTTATGCTGAGTGAAAGAAGCCAGTCTCAGAAAGTTACATATTGTATGATTGAATTTAAATGACATTCTGGACAAGTTAAAAATATAGGAACATAGAATAGAACAGAGTTTTCCAGGGGCTGAGGCTCTGGGAAGAGATCAGCTACAAAGGGGTAGCATGAAGGAATTTTTTACAGTTATGGAATTATTCAGTGTTTTGATTGTGGATATGGTTCATGAGTCTATACTGATTTTTGAAACTCAAATAACTTTACAACAAAAATACTCTTTTCCAAGTATACATACATATAAATACATACATACATACACATATTTTGATTATGCTATGGGGTTATGCTTGGTGTGTACGCATTGGTCAAAACTCATTAACACTTAAAATAGGTTAATTTAATTATATACAAACTGTTCCTGAATAAAATTGATTTAAAAAACATGGTGCCCAGAACAGAACAGAGGAGAACCAAACAACTAATTAACATTGGGTGAAACTGAACAGTTCTCTACTTTGTTATATGCTCTATTGAAGTCTATGAATTTTACTAATTAGATATGCAAAAATATTTACTGGACAACCACAATGT
Source organism: Carollia perspicillata (assembly GCA_004027735.1). Taxonomy (NCBI): domain Eukaryota; kingdom Metazoa; phylum Chordata; class Mammalia; order Chiroptera; family Phyllostomidae; genus Carollia; species Carollia perspicillata. The sequence continues at coordinate 23,899 of PVKM010000786.1, read as the reverse complement.
TGCAGGGTATTATGCTATGAGTTATATAAGAACTAGAGATGGTTTCTGCCTTTTGAAATACCTTCAAATAATTATGATAGAAGTAGTATGAATATGTCATATGAACCAAAACTTTATTTTGGTTCTTGAGGAGCAGATTTGTAGATTTGTATACTTTCCTTTTGTTGATAGTGAGATGAGTGAGGAACAAAAATAGAACAGACCATTTAAATTCCAGGCATTGTATTTTTCTGTCACACAAATGAAGTTCTAAACTCTTGCCCTGGCTGCTGTGGCTCAGTGGGTTGAGCATCATCCTGTAAACCATCACCATCTGGATTCTCAGTCAGGGCACATACCTAGGTTGCAAGCCAGGTCCCCAGCTGGGCACGTGTGAGAGGCAACCTATCAATATTTCTCTTGATCATTGATGTTTCTCTCCCTCTTTCTCTCTCCTTCCCCTCTTTCTAAAAATAAATAAAATCTAAAAAAAATTAAAAATGTTATGAACTCTCCAAATACAGGCAACAGTTATTGGGAAATACAAACTATTTTTAAGAGACTGATTCTAATAGTTTAGCTAAAGAAAAATAATTGCATTTCAGGTAGTTTGAAATTGAAGCAAGTAACAGAAAACAAAACTTGGGAGATTATCTGGTTTATAAGAGGTTTTGAACCATGAATCCCTTTCAGGAAAGAACAACCTGAGATTCTGTTACTATGGATACTTTTAAGTACAATCAACAAATATTACTCACATTATGTGGGTTTGGGTAATAGCTGACATGGCTCTTGTATCCAAAAAACATATTATATATGTTTTGCTAAAATTATGTTCTGTGTAATCTCCTGTGTGCCCTGGATAATGGAGGCTGTGAAATGGAGAAAGGGAACTTGCTGTGAATGTAAGAGGAGCATCAGAATTCCTCACAGGAAAAAACGATGGGTGATATTTTTTGCGGGATTTATTCTGCTTATGTTGACTTCTTAGGAAGGAATTTTGATAACCATCTGTTTCACATTAGCATACATATAAATCTTGAGATGTTGAATGTTTTTACATCTAAACTTTATTTTGGTTCTTGAGGAGCAGATTTGTAGATTTGTATACTTTCCTTTTGTTGATAGTGAGATGAGTGAGGAACAAAAATTTTGTGATTTTTCTAGGAAGAAATGAAAGTACTTCATAGAAATTTAAAAATAGAAATATAATTGACATATAATATTGTATTAGTTTTAGGTGTACATCATGATGACTTGGTATATCTATCTACTGCAAAATGATTACCAAAATAAGTTCAGTTAACACCATCACCATGTAAATTACCCATTTCTTGTGATGAGAACTTTTAAGATCTACTCTCTTAGCAACTTTCAAATATATGACACAATATTGTTAGTTATAATCACTATGCTGTATATTATGTCTCCAGGACTCATTTATCTTATAATTGCAAGTACCTTTCGGCTTTCTTCACCCATTTTCATACATACTCTCAACCTCCTGCCTCTGGCAACCACCAATCTGTTCTCTGTATCTCTGGGTTCATTTTTTATTTTTAGATTCCACAAATAAGTGAGGCCATACCCTATCTGTCTTTGTTTGACGGACATATTTCACTTCTCATAATGCCCTCAATGCCCATCCATCTTATTGCAAATGGCAGGCTTTCCTTTTTTTATGATGAAATAATATTCATATATATAAACATAGATATACACATGTATATATAATCTATCTATATCATCTATCTATATCTATCTATCTACTGGTATATCAATCCTTCTATCCCATTTTTTTAATCCATTCATTCATCAATGGATGCTTAAATTGTTTTCATGTCTTGGCTATTGGAAATAATGCTGCAGTGAACATAGGAATGCATATGTCACTTCAAAATAGTGATTTCATTCCCTCTGATTAGATACCCAGAAGTGGAATCACTGGTTTATATGATAGTTTTATTTTTAATTTTTGGGGAACCACCGTACTGTTTTCCATAGTGGCTGCACCAAATTACATTCCCACCAACAGTGCAGAAGGATTTCCTTTTCTCCACAATTTCTCTAACACTTTTTATTTCTTGTCTTTTTGATAACAGTAGAAATGACAACTAAGTTACAATTCTCCTATGAAGACATGTTTTTAATAAGATGATCTATGGTTTATGTGCCATTTTACTTTATATAAATATAAATTGCTTGCTTAAGTAATCATCAATTGGATATTAACCCAATAAACCACTCAACTTCATAATGGAAAAAACTATGCCTGGAGTTTCTTAAATGATTTGTTCAAACTGACACAGGTATTTTGTAGTAGAACTTGTGCAAGAACTCAGAAGTCTAGTATCCAATTGGCCTTTTTTCTTATTGTATATTATGTTAAAAAGTATATATATATATATATATATATATATATATCCACAAAAACCCTGATTGTCATCCATAGTCACATACTGTCAAACACATATAATGCATAATCCAGAATATTGACCTTGTAATTATAACTTGCATATGACCAAACTTGTTTCCACATTTTTTTTTGAAAAAAAAAAAAAAAGACACTGGAAGGGAGAGTATAAATACATTTACTGGTAGGCAATAGTTATAAGACTTAACAATTGTTTCATCCTCAGATATTTGAAGTGGACACGTGAATAGAGAGATTCTCCCCAGTCCACTGAATGCTCCAAGAGCAGGGAGTCCAGCTGGAAAGCCTCAGGTTCAGACATGGCTGATTGTGGTGTGCAGAATGCTGGCCCCTCAGAAGATTCCGTAATCTCTAGTCCTTGGGTCTATGAATATATTTCCTTATATAGTAAAAGGAAACTTTGCAGATGTAATTAAAGTTACTAATCATTTGACATTAAAATAGGGAGATTCCTGGATTTTCTAGGTAGGTCCAATGTAATTATGTGAGTCCTTAAACCAGAAAACGAAGGCAGAAAAGGAAGTTAGGGAGTTTCAACAGAAGTCTTTAGGATTGGGAATGCCACTGTTGGTTTTGAAGGAAGGGGCATGAGCCAAGGATAGTGGGCACCCTCTAGAAGGTGAGAATGACCCCTGGCTGACAGTCAGCAAGAAAATGGGGACAATTGTGTCAGCAACCTGAGTGAGCCTGGAGCTAGATTCTCCCTCAGGACCTCTAGAAGAGTCTCTCTGGAATTCTGACCTCCATTGCTGTGAGACAATGAATGGATCTTGTTTCAAGCTACAAAATTTGTAGTAATCTGTTATAGCAGCAATAGAAAACAAACAGACTGGTCATGTGTAGCAGTTGGAAGGGTAGCTCCCCAGAGCTGTCACGACTAACATGCCTCATGGGAATGAACTGGGCTTAGGAGAAGAGAGAGTCTGGGTTGCTTAGGGTTTTCTCTGACAGTGGGTGAGTGTCAGAAGATGAAGGCAATTTTGAGCATACAGCTTTGGGTATCTACTCACATTGCTCATCTTGGACTCATGCTAAGCTTTAGTTTTTATTGAAGAGGGAGTTAAAAAAAAACTTGAGGCATTTCACAAAAAAATTCCATAACATCCTGAAGCAATCAGATGCTACCTTTTTTAAAAATAGCGTATGTGTCAGAGTATAGTGAAGTTAAGTTAAGGTTACTTTCCTCTCAGGAAGGTTTCCACTGAAGCATGTTGGTTTCCACCATGTTCAGAATGGCTTGGGCAATGGAAGGCCATTTCAGAGAAGACACAGTGGAGGAATAAGTTCTTAGACTTCCTAGTGAATTCATGACAATCCCAATAGTTTTAGAGTTACATTATTTTATGTTGCTATCTACTTAAATTGTGTAATTTTCTCAGATAAACTGCTTGTCTACGATTACTAAAGTATCCTGAGTGGATTGTAGAGTCTATACTGGGAGAAATGAAAGCTAACTCTAGGGTCAGTTAAATTGTTAATGATCAGTGCAGAAAACAGAACCCCTCCCCATACCCACTAACTGAAGCAGTAAGGAATATAAAATAGGGAAGGAGGTGTCTACACAGTTTTTAGAAGGGAGGAGGAGCAGATCCTGGACTGGGCTTCCAGGAGTCTTTAGAAAAATAGGGAATTGACCTATAGGAAAACTACCACCCTTGAAGCCACATAAAAGCTGAGCCAAAGTCAAGACTGCCACCTTTACTGTCACTGTGCTTTTGCCCACTGAGCACCCTGGAAACCAAAGAGTGGATACTCATTGCCGCTCAGACCTCCTACCTTTATGAATCCAGCTCAAGATGTTGCTGCTTCCACCAAATTGCCTTTCAATATGGAGGAATATGAAGTGTAGTCATTTCCAAGGCGATGTTTGCTAGAAGAGACTGACTAGAACTGACTGGATGATGACCTCCTACTGGTTTCCATTCTTTAAATTTTGTCCATTGGTATAGTTTGCCTGCAAAGCCATAGGTGCAAGGGAATCAGAGTCATATTTTAGGCTTTCTAGTTTTTCCAACTAAAAGGTAAGCAGTTAAAACCTGTTGTAAGCCAATGTACAACTTCCACACATTTGGATAGGGCATGGAAGACGGGGACCACAAAAGTAGGAAATTTAACTTAATCTTATAAAGAAAACAGTTCACATATATAGAGTGCTTATGATATTCCAGGAACAGTTCATACCACTTTTGTATAGAGTATCTTGTTCAATTTTTTAAATAACTCTATGAGAAATTATCCCCAATTTATATGTGAGGAGATTGGGGACATGTTGATTAAATTACTTGACAAGGTTATAGAGTCAATAGTTTGAGCTCAAGAACCATATTCTTAAATACCATATGACATTCCTTCTTGGGAGCAGAAGCAAGGTAGGATACCTGGAGGTGGTAGTGCTTCAACTAAGTATTGAGACCAAATAGTAGTCTTTCAGGTGACAAAGACACAAGCGGGATTTTTAGAGAAGACTATGGAGATACAATGGAGCAGGACTCTCGCCTGCTCAGGCAGTTCTGTTGCTGACAGCCTTGCTTTGAGTCCTCCTGAAGTTTCAGTCAACTGACCATTGTTCCTTCAAACCTTTTTATTATAGCAAATTTCAAACACAAATGCAAAAGAGATCAGATTCAGTTTGATTTTTGGCAAGAATGCTTAATAGGTGGTACTTCTGATTGCCACAAAACGGAAGGCATATAATGGTTAATTGTTTTGCTGCGTTTTTAAGATCCATTAAATGGACTCAGGTGATATTAGCCTGGTCCATCTAACAGAAGGCTGCAATCAGCATTGTTCCCAATAGCATTGCTGGCATCAGAGATTGGCATAGGACGTAGAGGGAATCAGAGTTATCCAAGCACGCCAGACTTATGGGGCCAATGTATATCTATCTGCTGATTATGGTTTTCTCTGAGACAATTTCCTTTATCTCTTTGGCCAAGGACTAGTGATCCTTCCTTTGTTATAAATGACTCCTCCTTCAAATGTTAGAGTGAACGGGCCATCTCTGAAGTTTATAGATAACAACACTGTACTGCATATTTGAAAATTGCTAAGAAAACAGTTCATAACAGAAAAAAAATGTTTGACTATGTGTATATTGGCCAATGCCAATCATTTGAAATGGGTCTTTTTAGCCACTACTGCACCAGGTTATAGAGGAGTTACCAGAAATGAGTGCGTAAGTAAGAAACCTTGAATTTGCCTGCTTTGGGTCTTTGTGTCCTGTATCAAGGGGAGATGAGATAAAAATATGCTCTGCTGTTATTTGTATGATCTGGAATTCCTCTGAAAGATAGTCCACCTGAAAGTACAAATGCTTTCCTCATTAGTATAATGATACATGCTCATTATGTGAAATAAGATTATTTGTAACTGTATCAGTTGGAGACAATCACTATTTAATATTTCTGGTAAATTTCTAGTCCTGTTTTTCTAGTACGTTTCCCCCCATAGTTGAGATGCTTCTGCGTGTAAAGCACTTGGAACGATGTTTGCTGGGGAGCAGATGTTCAGCAAAGATGAGCTACTGTTATCGTCATTTTCTTTTTTAAACCCTACCTACCCCTCACTTTATTTGATAACAAAAATACTTCCTCATGTTATACTTAATGCCCTATAAATACATTTTAAGCTATGAATATCCATTGTGTGACTATAACATAATTTCTTGACCTGTTCTTTATTTTTAGATGTTTGATCACCAAATTGTATTTTGTTGTAAATAACATTGTAATAACATTATAACAGTATACGTGATAATCCAGCTTCCTAACCTAGAATTTTTGTAGTATTTAGCAACCAAACTGATACTTATGCCCAGGGCATGATGTCTATATGACAATCATTTTCTTAAGTGAGAATCATTTATTTTAGTAGCTCCACATCCTGGGATATAATCTAATGGTAGGGATTCCTGAATAAAATGTTCTCAGCAGCCAAAAATGACCATTTGACCCAAGCACTAAACCTACCAAATACAGCCTCTAAGAGAGGGCACAGGTGTTTTTCAGAGCCCACTCATTCTCCATTTATCTGCAATTCAACCACTTTTTCAACTGATTTCCTAGCCTTTAGCAAAGGCAAAGTAGGAAATGAGAAGGCAATATTGAGACAATTTACCAAAAGAGGCACACTGGAAACTGAAAGGAATAACTATGCACCAAAGGAGAAGAAAGGATTGTCAACGCAGGCGCAAGAACTCGAAGGAGAAGAACACGACTATGAGGCCAGCACATGTCAGACGAACATAAATTCACATAAGGAAATTCTTTTTCCTTGATGGTGTAGTAGTGAGGCATCATTAAAATCAATACCTATTTGTTAATTTGTTCAAATATCTCTGTCAAAAGTAAGTTCAGAAATCCTATGTAAAGTTTTTCTGAATCTCAAGCATAACCTGTTACTTTATGTTTTAGTTTTTCAATTATAGTTTACAGCCAGCATTATTTCATATTAGTTTTAGGTATGCAGCATGGAGGTTAGACAGTCATGAACTTTACAACGTGCTCCTCGGGTATTTCTTGTGGTACACAGTGGTAGTTCCTCTGGTACCCACTGTTCCACCTGGCACCACACAGAGTTATCACGGTGTTACTGACTATATTCCCTATACCGTCCTTTACATTCCTGTGACTATTCTGTAACTACTAGCTTGTACTTAATCCCTTCACCTTCTTCACCCAACCACCCCTGCCCTCTGGCAACCATAAGTCCACTCTCTGTGTCCGTGCATCCGCTTCCATTGTGTTTATTTTATTCTTTAGATTCCACGCGCAGCAGCTTCACCAATCCCTCCCCCCTTTTGAATTCAGACGGGATACCCCACTTGCCTGCTCTGCTGCCTGGGAGAGCCCGGGGACCCCCTGAGGACGTCTGTAAGGAGGGTGATTGATGGCGGGGGCTCTATATATCGTGCCATGACCCTGAAGTAAAGATCCTTTGAATTTTTCCTTCTTCTATTGAAAACTTTTTTCCTCAGTACATGGAGGCAGATGAAGGAATAAAGTGATCTTTTAGAAAAGTGGTATTTCTAAATTTTGTCTCAATTTCTAATCAGCCATAAAGCAAACTACCTGTTTTAATGGAAACTATTGAGAATCTTGACTTAGAGTTTTGAAATTTAAGCCCGCTCTCAATCCCCTGAAGATGTAAGTAAGGAGAGGAGGGCAGTTATAGTAAGAAATTCCGTCCTTTCTGCCACTCACGGTGTGTACGCCACACTTTTCAGAACCACAAGGAGAATTGGAATGAATTATATAACAACATATTTTTTAATGAACTTTTCCATGGGGATACTAAACAAAATGTGAAAACTTTTAACCCTGTCTTTAGAGAAAATAAAGTCATTTCATTCATCCACTTTGTCTACATAAATCAAATAACATTTTAGGTACAAAAGATAAAAGTGCTTGTCAGAAGCCTTCATAAGAGCAAATATCTATTAAATTAAAAGTGACTATTCTGTTGTGACTGTGTCTAGATTTTGAAGAAGGTTATTTTTTAAAAAAAAATATTTTATTTATTTATCTTTGGAGGGGAAGGGAAGGAGAGAGGGAGAGAAATATCAATGTGTGGTTGCCTCTTGTGTGTCCCCTGCTGGGAACTGGCCTGCAACCCAGGCATGTGCCCCAACTGGGAATTGAACCGCGATCATTTGGTTCGCAGTTGAAGGAGGTTTTGAGTTATTATTTATGTCTCCAGTGGGCCCACACAGCTTTGTTATTAATTCTTTACTAGTAAATAAAATCAGTAGAAGCCTAAATATATAGAAAAATCACCTTTATGAATTATGAAGAACATTCTAATATATTAGGATGGGGTTTGCTGAAAAATATAAAAGGAAGCTACAAAGTTAGATTTACTTAGAGCAATTTCCCTAAGACAATTATTTGATTTGGCTTTTAAATGTTTTAAAATTCTGATTTCCATTACTTTATAAGATAGGGGAAATAACAGAATATTAATGTACCCTTTTTCAAAAATGAAATATCCACATATAAATTTTGTTTTTATGAATCCACAAATAAACTATAATGAAAGGCATATTACTATTTTGATATCTGTTCAAGAAAGGAATATATTCAGTTTAGAGAAATTAAAGCAGGCTGCTAGAGAATACATTTGATCTGAGACTTTCTTGGATTTGGTGACAACAGAGATGAATATTTCACTTTTAGTTAAGAGAAAAAGCTTTCAAAGTCGTATTTGCTGTTATTTCAATAACAACTTTCCCAGAAGAGCTTAGACTAATGCAGCATCTTGCTGTCGCATAAAGTGAAATGTTGTTATTAAGATGTCTGAATTTTCTGAGTGGCAATGTGCATTAAAGGTTATCATTATGGAATCTGTAGTAAACAGTTACCGGGACCCACCATTCCAGAGATTCCAAGTTATTCTCTCATAGAGAACAAGTAAATAATGAACAACAAGTGGAGGGCACACTTCTTATCACTGAACTTGCATGTGAGTAAAGAAAGCTGGGGAAGACGCTCTGTCTAAAAATAAATATGTAGAGTGCACCATTGTCTTGCAAACTGATAAAAACCTTTGGGTCTTTATAATTCTTAGTTTGATTTTGTGATTGAGATCATTACTATCCAATATTTAAAGATATGTGAGGGTTATAGGTCTCCTCTGCAGTCCATCCTCTCTACCTGGCATTATATTACGAGTCACATACTGACACACTAACAGATACTTATTAGTAGACTGACGTAAAACAGCCCTGCGATCTGTTCCGTAAGGCAGATGAAGTCCTAGCTCTCTGTTTCTTTTTTGTTTGTTTTTTAATTTAGTTAAATTTATTGGGGTGATGTTGCTTAATAAATTATATAAGTTTCAAGTGTACAATTCTATAACACACCATCTATATATTGCGTTTTATGTTCACCACCCAGAGTGAAACTTTCTTCTGTTACCACGTATTTGACTCTGTTTATTCTTTACTACTCCCCCCACCTCCCTTTGTTCGGGAAGCCAAAATACTGTTGTTTCTGTTTTGTTGGCTGTTTCAGAAGCACCATGCAGAGAATGTTCACCCAGGGCAACCAACAGCAGCAGTATTCTAGCAACAGGACTGGGCTGTCCGGTTTGAGCGGTGACAGAAATCATTCAGTGTGAAGAATAAACTGTTACGATGTTAGGCCATTGGATTTTGGGTTTACTTGTTATGCTTTAGTGTACCCTGACTATATACTACTTTTACAGATGAGGGTGGGCACTGACCATACTATCTTCATTTATTAGAGTGGGGAGTGAGTCATTAGAGCATCATGAATTATATACCTAGAGGAGTTGGTCAGGTACAAAGGGATGTGTGTATACACATATAATAAATATTGGTACGTGTCCCTCAAATCAGACGTGTATTTATTTTACTTTAGGAGCAGTGTAGTTCATAAACGACATTGATTAAAATGTTCCAGAAGACATATGTGACATCTGTAGTGAGTTTTAGAATTCTCTAGAAGAAAGGCTGCATTAAAAAAAACTGACTCCTGAGATACTCTGAGTTTCTGATATTCTTTTACTATGTAATCTTCACCTCTTCCATGAGTGGCAGGAAAGTGTTCTTGGTTAAATATAAACAAACATTTTACTACTCAAAATGTTTTGCCTATCCTATAGTAGCCCATTAAACAAACTTTATTTTCATCAAAATCTAAGAATTAAAAATGACTAGAGAAATGAATTGAAAACAATGCCAAAATAATGGTAGAATCTAAGGCTCTGTAAACTGTACTTAAACTGACAGTGCTATCATTATATGGATGAAATCCTTTTATTGACATTTTACTTTAAGAATGCTTAGGTTATATCTGATTCTCCTTAGTAATACAAAGAATTTGATCAAAATCCATTATTTCTTATTGAAGTAGTTAACAAAAAATAACCAGAGAGGCAGATACACTTGAAGTGATGGGGAATCTAAATTAAGTAAAAATTTCACTTTGTTCTTTAGTGTATCTAAATATTTTATATGTGACTTTGATTGTAATTAGATCACGTACTACATTTCCTGAGTTGATGGATGTGGGAGGCACCTAACATGGCCTCAATAATTCTGCCTTCTGATACCCACGACCTTGGCTAATCCTCTTCCCTTGAGTATAACCTGTTCTAGTGACCTAGATTGCAAAAAGTCTCTGACTTTCATCTTACTCACCCACTCTTGCTCTCTCTGATAGAAGCCAGGTGTTATGTTGTAAGTTGGAAATGTGCTATGAAGAGGCCCTACTGAGAAGCCTGGAATGGAAGGAGGCCTCCAACCAACAGCCCAGGAGGGACTGAATCCTGCTAATAGCCATGTGAGTGAGTTTGGAAGTTGATCCTCCCCAGTGGAGCCTTTAGATGACGGCAGTGCCAGCCAACACCTTGACTGAGAATGTGAGTCTCAGGGCCCAACTGAGCTGCACAAACATTCCTGACCCACAGAAACTATGGGTTACGAATGGTTTGTTGACTGAAGCTGCTGCATGTTGGGGTGATTTGTTAAGTAGCAGTAGAGAATGAATACAATGGATAAAAATGTAAATGCAAAGATGAAGATTATAAAGCTAAAAAACATATAGGTAAATCAAGGTTGTGATATTAAATGTAAATAAAAAATCTCTTTCTTTAAATTACATTCATAGATCAATGATGCTTCAAAGAGTAGGTGGTGACTACCAGGAACGTGACTCACAAGGGCACAACTTGATGGTCCTGAAGTCAAGAAGAAGTCTGGGTCGGGCAACAGGTCAGCACATCTCTTGCATTTACATTGCCTTTTGTTTTGTAATTCTTTGAATTGTAAGTGATATTTTTAGGCCAGGTCATAAGTGCTTAACTCCATCCATTTTTCATGTCTATAAAGATAAATTCTAAAGACAGATATTATTGGTCATATGATTAAAAAAACTAGATAAAAAGAATTAAATTAGGTCTCATCATCTTGTCCTGTGAAAGTAATACATGGAAGTGTTGATATTTCATTTAAACATTAAACTATTGCTTTTGACAGCAACAATAAAGGATCTGAAGAGAATGACTCTAATGTGTGGATGTTGTCTCATTTCAACAAATGTTAGACACCAGAGTTAAAGAATCCTGTTGTATTCCATAGAGGTCTAATACTTCTCACAGTGTAAGTCTGATGGTTGCTAGCTTCGGACTGAGTCTGCTACTCTATCTTGTATAGCTGCTGGGTATTTTTATGAATGAATAATATTTATGTTAAGTTCTATAGTAACATGTACAACCTGACTTATTCAATCTGTTAAACTACTCAGTCCTATTCATAAAATTTAAGCAATGACTGATTACCACATTCAGTTGTACAATCATTATAACACAAGTAATTGATAAGTTTGTGCCACTAAACAATTGACTTTAGAAGCCTGTGAATAATAATCAGAAAAAGACATTTAATCTGATTAGTTTCTTAATCACTATATATTGTTGGCCATTCAAGGTGTTCTAATGGCCAAGAAACAGTAGTACCTCTGACTGGGATTAATGCAAAACTGCTCCTAGGAAAAAAAGTGACAAGTGCTATTAGATATTAATTAACAATTCAGAAGAGATTTCTAATTCCTAGCCTTGACAAGATGTAGACTTCATTCAATCAAGTTTTCTGGAAAAAGCCCAGGCCCTCATTCCATCAGATTCCCTGTGGAAATATGGCTGTCAGGATCCAGAGTCACCTGGACGCTCTCAGATCCATTCACTTTGCTGCTGCTGGAGCGCCCTGTGCTGGAGCGCCCTGTGTTGTCTCTTTGGATCTGAGCAGAAGAGCTCAAGTTCATTCACTTTCAGTTAACCAACTGACTCCAATAGGAATCTTGTATTCCCACAACTTGCTAGGTGTTAGACGTGTATTGTATTTCGATTGAGGGAAAGACAATATAAAGTAGTAGTATGTTCCTGGCAACATGTGGCTATTGTGGCATTGCTGAACCCACTTCTTGTCTACATGCCAGGGAAGAACATAGCATTCTCCAAGGAGATGCACCGACTTCTTGCTCTCACTAGTATTAGTGATGTAGACTACATCTTGCTCCAAATGACCTTGTCACAAAGTCTGTGACTCCTGTGACTGACGACTATGGCACTTCTCTCCCTCTCTGAGAGTGGAGAGTTTGATGAGGCTATCAGGAAGAGGCATTAACACGTGTAGGTAATGAGAGCAGACAGGCCCAGATACATCAGTTTGTTCACAGTATAACACTTGGTTGGAATCCTAGGCTTTATCCTAAAAGTACTATCAGGGAAGTAGCATTTTGTGGAAATGGTGTAGAACTGGAAGTCAGATGTAATTCAAATCCATGATATGTCCATTGCTAGCTGCATGACCTTTAGCAAATTACCAAATTTCCATCTGTCTTAGTTTTCTAATCTGTAAAAGAGTATTAAGTATACATACCTTATAGGACCAAGTTATATATAGGACAGTATATTTTACTTTTTAAAATTTTATTTAGTGATGAGAGAGAGAGAGACTGAAATTTGTTGTTCCACTTATTGATGCATTTATTGGTTGTTTCCTGACTGGAGATTGAACCCTCAACCTTGGCATATTGGGATGAAGCTATAACCAACACAGCTACCCAACAAGGGTCTAGGGACAGTGTATTTTAGGCATGCAGTGAATTTTAGCTTTCATGTAGAATGGCTCGCCTTGTGAAATGGCTGACTATGCTTAGCTCCTTGTGATCATTAGAAACTAATATTTGTGCAGTGCTTTGAGGTTACAGAATGCTTCAAAATCTACTTCCTTACTTGCTACAGCAGGAGAGAAGTGTCCGAGTAATTGAGTAAAGTGCCTATCACGGATAAAATGTGGCGGAGTTGGGACTCAGAAGCCCCTAATCTGGCTCCAAATTTTATATTTTACCACAATGAAAAGCTGCTTCTCAGAAATATATTTCTCTTCTGCATGTCTGTGAAAAATTGTTTTCACAATTCATTTGGTATAATTACCCATTGCTTTATTCAGTAACACCTTTTTGCGGATCTATATTGTTTTCCTAGTGAGTTAGGAGCAAGCACCATGCTTTCTGAACCTCTGTAGTCCTCTCAATGTCCTAGCTTAGTGCTTGCTCTGAGAAAACATTAACTAAAAGGAGATTGATATACCAGTGGGAGCTTTTTCATTGTAAACAGCAGAAATAGATTATTCTGACTCATTAAACAAGAAGAAATCTATCAAAAGGCTCGCATGGGCTCATAATTTATGGGAAGCTGAGAAACAGGTTGCTGTGGAAATAGAAGCATCACATTGAGCTTATTATAAGAAAAGTGTGGTTGGGACCCTGTTACATGGGAAAAGAAAATCAAAAGTTAGCCACTTTCAATTTCTATGTCGTCTTACTGGAGAAGCATATTTCAGGGAGAGAGTATTTGAATGGCCCATCATGGGGTGTTGGTCTGTCCTTTGTCGAGGGGAAGCTAGGGCATCTCATTACATTCCCACCAGACCATATCCAATGGGGTAGAGTTAATTCCTGAAAATAAAAGTTGGGTGCTGTTACAAAGGAAGAAGAGGTGCTGGAAAGGCAACCCCTCAGTCCTGAAAAACATGGAAACATGCCCCAGCTGGTGTGGCTCAGTGGATTGAGCATCAGCTTGCAAACTGAAAGGTTGCAGGTTTGATTCCCAATCAGGGCACATGCCTGGGTTGTGGGCCAGATCCCTATTTGGGGGCATGTGAGAGACAATTACTTGATGTTTCTCTCCCTGTCTTTCTCTATCCCTTCCCCTCTCTCTATAAATAAAATCTTTAAAAAATACCATGGAAACAGTCCACCACTATTAGCTGAATTATTTTAAAAAGCCTTGGAAATTGTTTTCAATTTTGCATGGATCCAAGGAAACAGGATGTGAATAGTGAATGACGGAATTTATAAAGCTTAATTTATTTATTTAAACTTTTTTCAATTAGAATTCACATTCAATATTATTCTATATTAGTTTCAGATGTACAGTAAAGTGGTTAGAAAATCATGTACTTGTGCCACAAGAATTTTTAAAGCCTGCAATAGCTGACTATTAGTCAGGCACACTGATGTCTTTTCCCTTAGGTTGTCCAATAAAAAAAAAAAGAAAACAGCCAACACAACAACAGCTGTCTGGTGTGAATGAATCAAAATCATACCTATTCTTTGGTCAGATGGGCAAAACACATATTTTTTGGTGTGCACAGAATTTTGGTAATTAGTTTATGAGTGCCAAGTGATGAATACAGTTGAAAATCGCTGCTACTGACAGCTCTAAGAGGTGCGTCTCCTAGAATTAAGTAAACTCTGGTGGCATTGTGGAAATACCTTGCAGTCTGGGAATATTAGGGTGCCACAGGTGGGACTGTATTTCTACTTCTGTTATCAGCTGATGCTCTCAACTCTTGCTTTCTCCAGTTGAGCTTTAAATAAGACTTTCAGAGCCAGGATAAACTTGGTTTGTTTTCTCTCACCAGGTAAACATTTGCAAACTTGCCTTTACCAGAGGGTGATCAGTTTCTAAATCTTCCAAAGCCCATTGTCCATTTTTATTCTTCATTTTTCTTTTTCTTTAAAGATTTTATTTATTTATTTTTAGAGAGAAGGGAGGGGAGGAAAAAGAGAGGTAGAGAAATATTGATGTGCTAGAGAAACATTGGTCAGCTATCTATTTCTCAGCCCCAATCGAGGACCTGGCCCACAACCCAGGCGTGTATCCTGACTGGGAATCGAACTGGCAACCTTTGTGTTCCCCAGGCAGGTGCTCGATCCACTGAGCCACATCAGCTAGAGCAGTTTTCCTTTTTGATGTCAGTTCCTTTTCAGAATTTATTCTGGGTGCTGGTGGCTGGGGCTGCTCACTCTTTTGCATATTGTTCAGTGGGCTGGGAACAGGATGAGGGACACTGGTTGCCTGGAATTGCTTCTGTTTCAGTTTCTAAACTGGTTTATGGCTGGATATAAGCTTTTGTGCTTGTGAAGGAACTCACTGGGAGGAATTTGTAGGACACAAGACCCCCTGAGCCTGGCTACTATTTGCAGTTAACAGATGCTGAGAAGGAAATTGCTGAGTCACCAGAACACATTTTGGACCATCGCCAGGTAGAATTGTAGTCTTAACAGGCTCTGACATACAGTTTTCTTTAGATTTGTCCACGGTACATGTTGGCTCTGGCCTCTGACCCAAAGTTGCTGAGTCCTCTGTAGAGCCAAGCCCTCCCCTGCTAGAAATCTTTGCATCTGATACTCCAGACTTCCATACCCCCTCTACGTGAGAGTTAATTTTCCTGGGGCTATGAGCTAGAAAAGAAAAAACATTTGCAGTATATTTCTAATGCAAAGAGATCAAGTGATTTTTGCTTGATGGAGACTTCATTTCTTTAGGGGGCCAGGTTGCCCACCCTGCTAAGCACTTCAAATAAATCATCACATCCAATACTCCTGACAGCTACATTAATTTTGAACTTTAAAACCATCCTTTATGTAGGGTTCCTTTTTGTTTCCACCTTGAAAGACAGTTCTACTCAAAGATCATTGAAAGTGGTCAGAACAAAGACAGACTCTGAGCTTCCCTGAGCTTTATTGTACTCCTTTCCACATTTAGAGGAGAACAAAATGGGAGAAGGGAGAAAAGGAAGAGCAGGTCTATGGGACTCGTTACTGGCTCTTGAATGATTTAGTAATGCCAACGGAGAAATAGGCAGGTCCTAGAACTTGAGATTTTGGGTTCATGAAACTTCTCGAGGTTGGGGCTGGTTTCCTGAAGGTTTTAAATATTCTTTTTTAAAGTGTGTCTGGTGCATAGAGCGAGAGCCAGAAGACTGGGCTCTTGTTCCCAGTGGCAGGACCCTCCACCTTAGGCAAAGGCTCCATCCCCCTTATTTGCTCACAGGACCTCCCCACCCATTTGCTCTGTACTCTGGGCTGTCTGCCTTGACAGATGGTTCTTATTTAGCACGGCGTATACCTTTTCTTTTCTAGGCACTCACTGCTCCCAACCTATAATTAACATTTTTGATTAGTGCTTTTCTCTGCCATAGTTTTAAGTGGTTTAGAGAAGTTAATACATATATTTCCCCTAAAAGAAACAATATACAGCCCATCCAAGGAAATTACACATACCACAAACACATGGTGTATAGGTTTGTGTATGTATCCCCCAAAGGAAAAAATATTCCATTTATGGATCAGACAACTTGAGAACCCGAGGTTAAATACATTACCCAAGGACATAGCTAGACACGGATGATCTTGGCATTTGAATCCAGGTAGAGTAGATGCCTGACCTTCCTGGTTTGAACAGTAAACACTTTACTTATTACCAAATATTGGATAAAATATACCTGAGGAATAGTACCTAGAAAAAAAACAATTCCTATAGAATTTCTATTTTGTATTTTTCACTGTCTCATTGTTTAGGATGTATCTTGGATCCTTAAGACCACACAAGTGAATTCAATATAAAAACGTATCTCCAGGAAATGAGTGCTTAGAAAGAAGTCTGGTGCCTACTCGGAGGTTTAACAATATCTCAAAACACTCTGAAAAGAAAAGTAGCATGGCCCACACTGTATATTCCCCTGTCAAATTCTTTCTGTCACTGTGTGGACAGTTTTACTCTGTGATTCCAGGAAATATCTTCTCAAATGTTTCTCTCATTGGCAGCTACCAATTATAACAGAGCTGGAAAGCTTCTGAGAGAACCTTGCTAATGGAAATGATCTTTTAAAATTAAGAGGATTTACTGCCTAAAATGAAAGCACAAGCCTCAAACACATGACTTTTAATTATAGGATTGATCAATACCACTAAGAATTAGACAAAATTAGATGTATTACTCTGATAAAGAACTAATTTTCTAGTAAGAGAGGCAGAAATTAGCAGATTGTTTTTCTTCCTGTAAATGATTATGCCTTTTACACAGCCACACAACTCACAAGATCTGGATAAAATGGGTAAGCTTCATGGCTTCAGTTCTCTTTTCTTAGCCCAAGAATATTCCTAGAATTTACATAGAGGCCCACCTGTAGGCAAAATTAACAAAAAGAAATTCTTTTTTTTAACTTTTTTATTTTTAAAGGTTTTATTTATTTTTAGAGAGAGGGGAGGAAAGGGAGAAAGAGAGGGAGAGAAACATCAATGTGTGGTTGCCTCTCACACAGCCACCACTGGGGACCTGGCCTGCAACCCAGGTGTGTGCCCTGACTGGGAATCGAACCAATGACCCTTTGGTTCACAGCCTATGCCCAATCCACTGAGCTATACCAGCCAGGGCAACGAACAGAAATTCTTTACACAGGAAACATGACAGATATTAGTGGTATTTGATATATTCCTTACTAAATGTTGTGTTCAATACATGTTTGTCGAACACCTATTATGTAGATGGGACAGTGTTACTCTATGTGGCAGAAACGCTGAAGGTGTTTACTCTCAAAGAGCTTACACCATGCATGGGGAGACGGTGTTTTCATACATGGAAAACTCAATAATGGAAAGATGGCACTAGAAAGGCACATGATAGTGAATAATGAGAAATAGAGAGAGAGACAGAGAGAGACAGAGATTTCCATGGACAGAGGTGGCCTGGCCCACCAGGTGTCTTGCAGAACAGTGGATTTGATTTGAGGCCTAAAAGAGAATACAATAAGAATAGGCAGGACACAGTAAGGAAGATTTTCTTCAGAGAAAAAAATCACAAAAACTTATAGACATGAACCGAGCAAATCTACCATGGGAGAAGTGGAAGAGAGGAATATAAAGTCCAAGTGTGGAAGGCTTGGAGGCCAGGCTAAGGAGTATAAACTTCAGGTGACTGCAAATCACTAATGATTTTTGAAAAGAACAGAACATGTTAGAAGTAATGTTTTATAAAAATTAACTCATATTGAAAGCAGGAAGACAAATTAGGAAGCTTTAGCAATAATCTTGGAATACCAGTGGGCCGGCATTAAGATGGTAATACAGAAGCAGGAAATCATTTGAAGGAGATGTTTAGGAGAGCAGTCTTTGGGTGGTGAGCACACCACATACCATACAGACGATCTGTCATAAAACTGCATACCTGAAATTTATATAATGTTATTAACTAATGTTATCTCAATACATTTATTTATTAATTATAAAACATGTTTACAGGACTTTATTAAGAATGAAAAATAAAATAAAACAATAAAGACCAACCTGTTTCTGAGGTTAAGACCAGAGACAGTGCATGTTTCATTATTGACAGAATTGTTGAAGGCAGAAGAGTGATCCAATGTTGGGGAGATAACAAATTCAGATTTGATACATAATTGGTTAAGGTGATAGTAGAATATGCATGTTTTCCTAAAACACTACATGCTACATTTGTACATGTAATGACTATTCACATTTACTCTTTTAAGAAGACTTTGGTGAATCCTTTTTGAAAAAGAAGATATTTTTATGTACATCATACACCACTTATTTTCTAAATTTTCGTTTTCCTTTGTTGGATTTTTGAAAGCAGCACACACTGGTGATGTTAACTGCCTGCCGTCTGTAAGAGCTGGGAGGAAATTCCCTGAGCACCCCACCGTGACCTAGAGTTACTTATGCTGTGGCTCTGGTTCCCAGATTGGCCCTACGCTGGAATCATCCGGGGAGTTTTTAAAACTATACTGATGCCTGAAGTCCACTCCCAGGAGTTGTATTTTAATTCTTTTGGAATATGCCCTGGGTGTCAGGATTTTTAAAAGCTTCTCAGGCAATTCTCAAGTGCAGCAGATTTTGAGAACCATTAATTCACAGCTAACCAACGTGGGAGGAAAAACATTTTCCTGTTGGCTAAAGTCTAAAAGTAAACAATATGAGCTTAATGAGTATTCAAAGTAAGTTTAAGATAAATGATCCTTATGTCTGTTTAATTCCGTTTGCTCATTTTTCAAAGTTAGAATCAGGGAGGAACACTGAGCATTGGAGGTAGCCCTCCATAATTACATAATTACATGATTGCTCCAAAGAATTTGAGAGACAGTGGCTGCCAATTCTGCAGATCCCTAGGCACTGGGAGGCACTCAGGGGAATGAGATGGGAAGAAAGAGTTATGACCAGGAATGGGGCTCCCGCAGATGAGTGCCATCACCACGTGCAATCCACTCTCGGGAGTCTGCCCTGCTGGCCTGTTAACTTCTCCTCTGCCCAAATGGAGAGAAACTTGAACATAATGCCCAGCCATGGTGGGTGCATAATTCCACTACTGAAATGCTCAACACATTTCTGTGCTGAATTTCTTCCCCTTTATCTGTTGAAAACAAAAATAATTGAAAAATCTACGAATTAAAATATCTTGCTATATTTATAATTTATCCTATTTTCTATATTATTTACAGATAAATGAGATACCAGATAACTTGCCATAGTATCTAAAGCCCTGTGGATTGCTAGCTGCACTAGAGTAGAGAAGGCACCTACGGGAAACAATTACAAACCACCACTGATCTAATTGAGATTAAATTAGTTGCCCCATGGCCACTGTAACTTTATGAACAAAATAGAATTAAAAATGCAGAACAGTATCATATAATATGAAGGCTAAGTCTAATGAAAAAAATTCTTCAAAACATACCCATATCTCACATACAGACATCAAAGAATAATGAACAGGTATTAAAATTTAACTGAGAATTCTCCTTATTAACAAGGATAAAGAGTTGTTTAAATGTAATTATTTTAGGTCAGTTCTGGCTCAATTTACAAGATGAGAAATGTTACACTCCAAAGGGCAATGTGAGGTCACCAATATGACTTGCAAAAGAGATGGACAACTCATTTCATGATGCTTACATGACTCTTCCAAGTAAGATGACAAATGGATTGGAAGATTAGAGGAGACTATTGGGAGAGCTTCTGTCTTCCAGGGTGGGTCCAGAATCATCCTCTCTAAAGGCAGAGGTATGCATGCATGTAGATGTCCCTTCAGCTGTGGGACTGCATTCATCCTGTCCAAGGGATGTGTGCACAGAGGAGCTGAAAAGTGGAGATACATGCCAGTCCTAGGGGGAAGGGACAAGTTGTAAGGGACCGACCAGAAAAATCGCTTTCATGCTCAGAAGGAGAATGCCGGTGAGATTATCTGTGGCTGGCTGCCAGGAAGACCCAGCGCAGGTGCTCAGTGAGAAAATAAATGGTGTCAGCCAAGAAAGATTTTTCCTGTTTCCTTATTTCTCCTTCAGATCACATGCCTCTGATGGAGATAAGCTTGGTTAGCAGTCTGCCTGAAGAGAAAGAACTGGTCACACCCCCTCTTCCTTTTCTAGAGGTCCAAACTTAGGAAGAGGAAGCCTAATCTTCAAAATTTAGAAGTTTTTGACTATTTTACTTCATTGAACATATTAGTTACTAAACAAAGACTATGTATTTGCTGAGAGGTTACTAAAAACTCCTTGTTATGTAAGAGTGACCAGCAAAGTGGTGGAACTTGCCCTAAACTTGTCCAAGGTCAGGGACGTCGTACCTAGTCCCACTGAAAGGCAGCAGGAAAAATGAAGCTGATTTCTGATTAGGTGTCATGACGTCGGCTTCCTCAGTCGTAGGGCTATACAGGCCTGTTATACTGCAGGAGAGCCGCTGCTACCAAAAGATCAATCACACAAATGGAAATTCCCTCCTGGAGAGTCACTTGAAGGAATTAGGGTGGTATTTGAACACTCTTCCTATCCATTCTCCACTGGTTCCAGAGAAAAGGGAAGAAGATACCCACTACCCATTCCACTCCACGGTGGGTTCAGTGATCTTTGAGCACCACTTGACTTGGACAAGCCTAATATGTCATTAGAAAGCTGGCTTTAAGTAATACTGGCTGTCCTAGAACAGGTGGACTTCTCTTCCCTTTTTCTTGATATACAAGTTAGAATGTCCACTGAAAAGAATCTTCTCTTTAGGGGAGAAATGACTTTGTCAGACATGAGGAATGATTTTGACCATATAATAAATATGGTGTCTGGTCTCTGAAGGGAAACAGATGACTCCAATGTTGAGAATTTCAAGTCAGGTAGGAGTGTAGAGTCCTCTCATGGCAGAACATCTTTTGGCCTCTAATCATACTCATACCCTGCCAAATACTCATAAATGCAGTTCTGGAGGCAGGGAGAGTGAAAAAGAGGAGCTATGCAACAAAGGAGAGTTGAATGCAACTTTTGGAAACTGAACTTTATTATTATTATTTTTTAATTTAAGAAGTGAGACATTTTTGAGAACATATTGGATACTTTTTATTTTTAACAGATTTTATTTACTTATTTTTAGAGAGACGGGAAGGGAGGGTGAAAAAGGAGAGAAACATCAAAATGTGGTTACCTCTCATACGCCCCTACGGGGGACCTAGCCTGCAACCCAGGCATGTGCCCTGACTGGGAATCTTCCTGGCCACATTTTGGTTTGCAGGCCAGCACTCAATGCACTGAGCCACACCAGCCAAGGCTGGATTCTTTTTAAACCTCATCCCTATGATTCACAGTTTAGTTTTGTCTCTTGGTACTCTTGCCTTACTATTTCACAGGCTCAAAAGTGCATGCTATTTTTAAAAAAATTGCACACTCTTTTACTTTTAAAAGGCTCTTCTCTTAGTACCATTTATGTTTAAAATTGTTTTCTCTAGCCAGGGACATATAATTCAAAAGTAAATTATTGTCAAGCTCAAGTTTTGTCTACAGTTTTATTACTCTCGTATCTTATTTGACAAGTGATATCTTAGTTGCAAAGACCAATTAACTCAGAAAGTTTAAACATATCTATTTTTTTTTATTTCCCTGAAATCTGGAATTAGCCTCAGGCCTGATTTAACCTAAATTCCTAATTACCATTTCAATTTTATCACTATGAAAAATCTATAAATCATTTAATCTAAATCAGTTCTATAAATGCCATTCCATTTCTGCTGCAAAGGTTCATTTATTAAAGTTTTAGGGGACTTATGGCCAAGATGCAGGTATAGGTAGATACACTTTGCCTCCCTGCACAGCCAAAAAAAGGACAATGATAAATTTAAAAACAAAAAATAACCAGAACTGCCAGAAAATCGAACTGTATGGAAGTCCGACAACCAAGGAGTTAATGAAGAAATATTCATCCAGACCAGTAGGACAGGTGGAGACAGGCAGCTGGAGTGGAGAGGACTTGCAACAAGGCAGTGGCTGGAGGATAGGGGTGGGGGAGGTTGCAGGGGGGAAGCCGCAGCTGGTGGACCAGGCTGTCCCACAGTTGCGCGAGGATAAAACAGGAGGAACAACTGGGGAGTGAGACGGACTGCACAACCCAGGGTTCAGTGCGGGGAAATAAAGCCTCAAAACCTGTGGGGGGATGCAGCAGCAGGAGAAACTCCCAGCCTTACAGGAAAGTTCATTGGAGAGACCCATAAGGCCCTAGAATGCACACAAAGCCACCCACCTGGGAATCAACACCAGAGGGCCCAATTTGCTTGTGGGTAGCAGAGGAAGTGACTAAAAATGCCGAGAGCCAAGCAAGCACCATTGTTTCCTCTTGGACCCCACCCCCACATACAGCACCAGAAAGCAGCAAAGTGGGTTGCCCTGCCCTGGTGAATACCTAAGGCTCTGCCCCATACCATGTAACAGGAAAGTTGAGTCCAAAAAAGAAAAAAAAATGGCCCAAATGAGAGAATAGATCAAAGCTCCAAAAATAGAACTAAGTGATGAAGAGATAGCCAACCTATCAGATGTAGAGTTCAAAACACTGGTAATCAGGATGCTCACAGAAATAATTGAGTATGGTCCAAAAAATAGAGGAAGTCATGAAGGCTATGCAAAATGAAATAAAGGAAAATGTACAGGGAACCAACAGTGAAGGGAAGGAAACCAGGACTCAAATCACTGATTTGGAGCATAAGGAAGAAATAAACATTCAACCAGAACAGAATGAAGAAACAAGAATTTTTAAAAATGAGGAGATACCTGTCTGGTGTAGCTCAGTGGATTGAGCGTGGGCCTGTGAACCAAAGGATCGAGGTTTGATTCCCAGTCAGGGCACATGCCTGGGTTGCAGGCCAGTTCCCAGCATGGGATACATGAGAGGCAACCATACATTGATATTTCTCTCCCTCTCCCCTTCCCTTCCCCTCTAAAGAAAAATAAAATACAATCTTTAAAAAAATTTAAAAATGAGGAGAGGCTTAGAAGCCTACAGGACAACTTTAAATGTTCTAACATCCATAGGGCTTCCAGAAGGAGAAGAACATGAGCAAGAAATTGGAAATTAATTTGAAAAATAGTGAAGGAGAACTTCTCCAATCTGCAAAGGAAATAGACTTCCAGGAAGTCCAGGAAGCTCAGAGAGTCCCAAACAAGGTGGACCCAAGAAGCACACACCAAGGCACATCATAATTACATTACCCAAGATTAAAGATAAAGAGAGAATCTTAAAAGCAGCAAGAAAAAAGGAGACAGTTATCTACAAAGGAGTTCCCTTTAGACTACCAGCTAATTTCTCTAAAGAAACCTTGCAGACGAGAAGGAACTGGAAAAAAGTATTCAAA
>PVKM010000785.1:0-93650 GCA_004027735.1 Carollia perspicillata | reverse complement strand
AAGTAACATACAAGGGAGCCCCAATAAGGTTAGCTTCTGACTTCTCAATGGAAACACTCCAAGCCAGAAGAGAATGGCAAGAAATATTCCAAGTAATGAGAACCAGAGGCCTGCAACCTAGGCTGCTTTACCCAGCAAGGCTCTCAATCAAGATAGAAGGCCAAATAAAGAGCTCCCAAGACAAAAGAAGTCTAAAAGAACATGCATCCACCAATCCAGTGCTGCAAAGAGATGCTAAAGGGGCTGCTCTAAGGAAAGTAGGGAAAAGAGAGAGACAGAGAGGAACATAGGTACAATAATGGCAATGAATAAGTACCTATCAATAATAACCTTAAATGTAAATGGATTAAATGCTCCAATCAAAAGACACAGAATAGCTGAATGGATAAGAAAGCATGACCCACACATATGCTGCCTATAAGAGACCCACCTCAGGACAAAAGACCTACACAGACTGAAAGTGAAGGGCTAGAAACAAATTTTCCAAGCAAATGGATGGGGGAAAAAAGCCAGGGTAGCAATACTCATATCAGACAAAATAGACTTCAAAAAAAGAGCCATAAAGAGAGACCCAGAAGGTCACTTCATAATACTCAAGGGAAGACTCCACCAAGAAGACATAAACATTGTAAATATATATGTACCCAACATAGGAGTACCCAAATACATCAAGAAAATCTTAGAGGACTTCAAGGAAGACATTGATAGCAACACAATTATAGTAGGGGATTTTAACACCCCACTGTCAAAAATGGACAGATCTTCCAAACAAATCATCAACAAAGATATTGTGGCATAGAACAATGCCCTAGATGAAATGGACTTAACTGATATATATAGAGCCCTGCATCTGAAAGAAGCTAAATACACATTCTTTTCAAACGCACATGGAACATTTTCACAGATAGACCACATGATAGGACACAAAACAAGCCTCAACAAATTCAAGAAAATTGAAATCATACCAAGCATTTTCTCCGACCACAAGGGACTGAAACTAGAAACCAACCCCAATGGAAAAAAACCCAAAACACTCAAAATCATGGTTTGAATAGCATGCTATTAAACAAAAAATGGGTCAAAAATGAAATTAGGGAAGAAATCAAAAGGTTTCTGGAAACAAATGAAAATGAACTCACAACAACCCAAAACTTATGGGACACAGCAAAGGCTGTCCTGAGAGGGAAATTCATAGCAATACAGGCCTACGTAAAAGATAGAAACATTTCAAACAAAGAACCTAACTCTACGCCTACAAGAACTCGAGGAACAACAACAAAGACAGCCCAGAGCTAGTAGAAGGAAGGAAATAACCAAGATCAGAGCAGAATTAAATGATATAGAGATGAAAAGCACAATTCTAAGGATCAATGAATTCAGGAGCTTGTTTTTTGAAAAGACAAACAAAATTGACACACCTTTAAGCAGGCTCATGAAGAAAAAAAGAGAGAGGACCCAAATAAATACAATCAGAAATGAAAGAGGAGAGATTACAACTGACACCACAGAAATACAAAGGATTGTAAGAAATTACTGTGAGGAGCTATAAACCAAGAAATTTGAAAACCTAGGTGAAATGGATAAATTTCTAGAAAAATATAATCTTCCAAAACTCAATGAAGAAGAAGCAGAAAGCCTGAACACACCAGTAACATCAGAAGTAATTGAAGCAGTAATCAAAAAACTCGTGACACACAAAAGCCCTGGACCAGATGGTTTCACAGGAGTATTCTACAGAGCATTTAAGCAAGAACTAACACCTATCCTTCACAAACTATTCCAAAAAATCCAAAGTGATGGAAGACTCCCAAACTCCTTTTA
This sequence comes from Carollia perspicillata, assembly GCA_004027735.1. Taxonomy (NCBI): domain Eukaryota; kingdom Metazoa; phylum Chordata; class Mammalia; order Chiroptera; family Phyllostomidae; genus Carollia; species Carollia perspicillata. The sequence continues at coordinate 91,829 of PVKM010000785.1, read as the reverse complement.
TGAAGCCAGCATCATTCTAATCCCAAAACCAGATGAAGACACAACAAAGAAAGAAAACTTCAGGCCAATATCGCAGATGAACATAGATGCTAAAATCCTCAACAAAATATTGGCAAGCTGTATCCAGCAATACATTAAAAAGGTCATACACCATGACCAAGTGGGATTCATCCCAGGAATGTATGGATGGTTTGACATTCGCAAATCAGTAAATGCAATACATCACATAAACAAAAGCAAAGACAAAAATCACATGATCATACCAATAGATGCAGAAAAAACATTTGACAAGGTACAGCACCCATTTATGATAAAAACACTCAGCAAAGTGAGAATAAAGGGAGCATTCCTCAACATAATAAGGGCCATATATGAGAGACCTACAGCCAACATCATACTCAATGGACAAAAACTAAGATCTTTTCCACTAAGATCAGGAACAAGACAAGGCTGTCCACTTTCACCACTTCTATTCAATATAGTATTGGAAGGTTTAGCTACAGCAATCAGACAAGAAAAGGAAATAAAAGGCATCCACATCGGAAAGGAGGAAACAAAACTGTCACTGTTTGCAGATGATATAATAGTATACATGGAAAATCCTATAGACTCTACCCAAACACTGCTCAACCTAATACATGAATTTGGCAAAACAGTGGGATACAAAGTCAATATCCAGAAAAAGAAGGCATTTTTGTATACCAACAATGAAACAGCATAAGCAGAAATCAAGAAAATAATCCCATTTGATATAGCAAAAAGAAAAATAAAATACCTAGGAATAAACCTAACCAAGGAGATAAAAGACCTGTATGCGGAAAACTACACAACACTGAAGAGTGAAATCAAGGAAGACACAAACTAATGGAAACATATACAGTGTTCATGGATTGGAAGAATTAACATCATCAAAATGTCCATATTACCCAAAACAATATACAGATTCAATGCAATACCTATCAAAGTACCAATGGCATATTTCACAGACATGGAACAAACACTTCAAAAGTTTATATGGAACCATAAATGACCCCGAATAGCAGCTGCAATTTTGAGGAAGAAAAACAATGTAGGAGGGATCACAATACCTGATACCAAACTGTATTACAAGGCCACTGTAATCAAAACAGCCTGGGACTGGCATAAAAACAGGTACGTAGACCAATGGAATAGAACAGAGAGCCCAGAAATAAACCCAAGTCACTACAGTCAGTTAATATTCGACAAAGGCGGCAACACCACAAAATGGAGTAAAAATAGTCTCTTCAACAAATGGTGTTGGGAGAAGTGGACACCTATGTGCAAAAAAAATGAAACTTGAACACCAACTTACACTATACACAAAAATAAATTCAAGATGGATAAAAGGCTTAAATATAAGCCATGACACCATTAAAATCCTAGAGGAGAACATAGGCAGGAAAATCTCAGATATCTCACGCAGCAACTTTTTTACTGATATGTCCCCAGAGCAAGGGATATAAAGGAAAGAATAAACAAATGGGATCTCGTTAAAATAAAAAGCTTCTGCATAGCTAAAGAAAACAGTATTAAAATAAAAAGAGACCCAACGATATGAGAAAACATATTTGCCAATGATACCTCAGACAAGGGTTTAATCTCCAAAATATACAAAGAACTTACACGACTCCACTCCAAGAAGATCAGCAGCCCGATTAAAAAATGGGCAAAGGACTTGGACAGGCATTTCTCCAAGGAGGCTGTACAGATGACCCATAGACAGATGAAAAAATGTTTAGTATCACTAGCGATCAGAGAGATGCAAATTAAAACTACGATGACATACCACTTTACACCAGTCGGAATGGCTATCATTAATAAATCACAAAACAAGTGCTGGAGAGGTTGTGGAGAAAGGGAAACCCTAGTATACTGTTGGTGGGAATGCAGACTGGTGCAGAAACTGTGGAAAACAGTACAGAATTTCCTCCAAAATCTAAAAATGGAACTGCCTTTTCATCCAGAGTTTCTACTGCTGGTATTATATCCTAAGAATCTGGAAACACCAGTACAAAAGAACCTATACATCCCAATGTTCATAGTAGTGCAATTTATTATAGCCAAATGCTGGACAAAACTTCTAATAATTTCATTATGCACATTTTATTTCAATGAAAATGCTATTTAAAATCTAAATAATTCCCAGAATAATAGAACTCTAGAATTTACCTTAGAAATTATTTAATAGATATTATCAGGTTATTATTTTTGAATAGACAATATTATATCTAGATCTAGGTTCTAGAGGGTCAAAGTCTCTGACCCTTTTAAAAAACATCTTTAAAAGGTATAAATAATATACAGAAAACTATTCTATAAACCAAAATGCAAATTGCAATTTACGCTATTGTTACAATGATATAAGGAATACCAAGTTGCATGAAAGAAGTTTGCTTACCTCTAAAAACTCAAAATACAGAAAGACAAAAGTTCAATATAATCTTAGTGAATATGTGAATTCTGATTAGAATATAAAGAACCATGGGATAGTTTTTGATAAATATTTGTTATGTGGCAGTTATTATTCTAAGGGTTTGAATAAATGAATAATATCATTTCTCACAACAGCCCTATGAAATACTTACTTGACTCTCAGTTTGAAGACAGGGAAACTAAGACTTTGAAAAGTCAAGAATATAAAGTTGGCAATTGTTAAAGCATAAATTAGACTGAAGACATTCTGATTATAGAACCCCTACCCTAATCTACTATTTGAGACTAAAATGTTCATAGTTTTTCTGGTAGTCCCCAAGAGTGTGCAAGGAAATGTAGAATTCCTATTTTTTTTCAGATGAAATACACATCAAATACAAATTAAACAATAAGAGAATTCAAACTGTTTCTTTCCAACTTGTTAATTTGGAAATGGAAGTAGATTTCCACACAGAAATGCTATTATAATTTTATTTCCTAGATCACAAAAATTTTAGAATTTTCTATGTAAAACTTTTGGATCAAATTTGTTGTATTTTATATTTTACAAAGTATTTATTACATAATACCCATTGTATTGAGTATGTACTCTGTACCATATCAAAACATTGTACCATGATTATTAGTCATACATATTCTAACAAAAGAAACATGGAATTATGAGTGCCTGTGACGTCCTATAGACACTTGCAATAATACACTTGCATTGTATTCTGGGAGTGTAGAAAAGGGTATATATGTTCTGAATGGTAGATTTGGGGAAGACTTCAAATTATAAATTTTATTGATATTTAATATGGAACCTAAAAGATAATAGGATTTGACAGGTGGGCAAGAAAGGAAGAGATGTTCCTTCTCTCCTGTTCCAAATATTTATGTAACCATGTGTATTCTGTGGCATATATCTATATACTTTTATTGAACTATAACTGTTATAGAACAATTTCTCATTATTCTTGTATGTCCCTTGAGAGTAGGATTATGATTTCTAATTTACATTTGTCCAAAACCTGATTAGCAGAGCATTAAAAAATGTGACAATTGTTCAGGTGGTAATATATGGTTGCAAATTCTTTAACATTTCTCAATGGAGAAGTAGGGTTAATTTTCCCTCCCTTTCAATCTGGGTGGGCATACAACTACTATGAATAATAGAATATTCTGGAAATGACACTATAGGATTTCTGAGGCTATTCATAAAAAGCCATAAAACTTTTTTCTTATTTGCTAGAACAGAACACTTATTCTCGGAGCCATGAGCTGCTGTCTAAAAAGTCTGACTAGCCAGAGGCGTCCATGTTGAGAGGGTCCACTCAAGATTCCTAGCTGAATCTTGCCTTCCATTCATCCCCAAAAGGTGCTATACATATGAGTGGAACCATCTTGGACTCTAATGACCAGCCCAATCATCAGCTGACTGTCACCAAGTGACCCCCGCCCCCATGCTGCATGGAAAAAAAGGAATCACCTAGCTAGCCCCCATTTAAATTCCTGACCCTCATCCAGTATAATAAAGTGGTTGTTATTTTAAGCCTCTAGTTATGAGATAATTTGTTACACAACACTACACAGCTTGAACAAACTTGAAGAAACATATTACATTAAAAGTAATTGACATTGCAGATCTCTCTAAGTAGATACTTATTCCTCTCTTTCTTCCCCTAGAATTGTTAACTGAATGAACAAAGATAGAATTAAAGATAGGGGCTTTAACATTAAATAAATAAACACACAAAGTGAATAAATTGTGATAAACACTATTAAGTAATTAAAATAATATTTTGAAAAAATATTGGGAGAATCTACTCCAGATTAGCTGTTCAAGGAAAATTTATCTTCAGAAGTGAAATCAAGGATGAGAAGAAGCAGGCAGGAGAAAATTAAAAAGTGAACTTTCTAGGAAGAAAGAAAAGCTATGTGGTGAATCCATGAAACAAAGAGCTTGGAATACTCTAGAAACTTGTTTCTATTCAAGAAACAAGTAGAACAGTTTCAAGAGCCAAATTACAGAGGAATATTCCAATTAAAGAGTTTAGATTTAATCTCAAATTCAATGAGAAGTTATATAAATTCTTTATAGGTATTTCTATTTGCATTGTAAAATAGCAGATCTCTTTCTACTACAGCATAATATTTAGGATACTAATACAACATTGAACTTTTACTATATTTTTCTTTATAGAAATTAATTTTGAATTTTTCTAATAGCCAGAGCATGTTTTTAACAGAAAGAATAATGGTACTTTTTCCTACAATTTGTCCCAAAATGGGAACTCCTGGGAAGCCTCTAGAAGTTCTTGAACTCCTTGTGGTGGCACAAGGAGTTCAGTGGAGAAAGAAAAAGAGCTCAAGGGGAATACAGAGTTGAGTTTCCATCTGTTCTCAACATTAGAGAAAAAACACATTTTCGGTGGTCATGTGCTAAAACTGTACTTCTCTTGGCAGTTATGAAATTTAAGTAAAACTAATCTATATATTCATTCATGACAGTGTAAAGGTTTAATGGGCTAGTTATTATTGTTTTATTTGAGATGTAAATTTCTGGTGAGCCAACTTTTCTCTTGAAATAATATAATGGATGCTTTTGAGGTGAGCATTCACATGTCTAGTATTTACATCAGTAGTACCCATTTAGTTAGAGAGGCTAACTTTTCTAAGTTATGTGTAATATACCAGAATGTCTCTGAATGGAGCCATTATTTTGAGGACAAGCTAATTAACTAATTTTATAACTAAAGTCAAGTGATAAGACAAGAAAAAATTGTATTGCTACAAAAGGAAGTTTTTGCTGATTCTTCACATTCCTCACAATACAGAGACCCTTTAGGGTTTGTGGTAGAGACCACAAACAAATCTGGATAGTTAATCTAATCTAATAAGACCAAAGAAGTATAAACTCTTCTATCATTTTACTTTTCACTTGAACATGTCACAGGTATCAGAACATGGCCAGTTATTCCCCAAACCAGTTTCATTTTCTTTCTGCATCCCATCTCTCCTCCCATGTGCATCCAGATGCAGAAGCTCCTGCAGAGGACTGAGTGGGAAGGGAGAGCCATGACGTAAAGGCACCCTGGTTCTCTATATCATCATGTGAGAACTCCCCTGACAAAACAGTCACTGAGCTGTTATGTGAGCAAGGAAGGAACATCTATCTCACTGAGCCATTCATTGAGATTTTTGAGTTAAAAATTTTTTTAGCTTTAGCTATTGGAGTAACTTGAATAACATGCCATATATACTCCACACAACCCAGCAAGTGTCCCTTGCTCAATAGATAAACATGTTATTAAAAAATAAATTATTAAAAATTATACCTTTTCCTACAAAGAAGTCCTTCTTTTTTGTGTTGTTTAATTACAGTTGTCACCATTTATCCCCCATCACACTCCCCTGCCCTACTCACACTCCACTTCCCATATTCAATCCTCCCCCATGTTGTCTTTGTCCATGGGTCTTTTACACATGTTTCTTGACTTGACCCTTCCATTTCTATTCCCTGCTATCACCCTCCTCCCTCTACTCTGGTTACTGTCAGTTTGTCCTTTATTTCAATGTCTCTGGTTTTATTTTGCTTGTGTGCTTATGTTGTTGATAAAGTTCCACTTATAGGTGAGATCATATGGTATTAGTATTTCACCACCTGGCTTATTTCACTTAGCATAACGCTCTCCAGTTCCATCCATGCTTTCACACAGGGTAGGATTTCTTTCTTTTTTTCTGCTGCATAATATTCCATTGTGTAAATGTACCACTGCTTTTTGATCCACTCATTGACTAATGGGCTCTTAGGCTGTTTCCAGCACTTGGCTATTATAAATAATGCTGCTGTGAACATTGGGATGCATAGGCTTTTTTGAATTGATATTTCAGGATTCTTAGGGTATACTCCCTGCAGTGAAATTACTGGGTCAAGGGCAGTTCCATTTTTATTTTTTGAGGCAATTCCATACTGTTTTCCACAGTGGCTGTACCAGTCTGCATTCTCACCAATAGTGCACTAGGGTTCGCTTTTCTCCACATCCTTGCCAGCACTTGTTTTGTTGATTTGTTTTTGATGACCATTCTGACTCATGTGAAGTGTTATCTAATTGTGATTTTAACTTTCATCTCTCTGATGATGGCTAATGACGCAGAGCATCCTTTCATATGTTTCTGGGCTCTCTTGTCTGTCCTCCTTGGAGAAGTGTTTGTTCAGGTCCTTTTCCCATTTTTAAATTGAATCATTTGTCTTCTTGATGTGGAGCTGTGTGAGTTCTTTACATATTTTGAAGATCAAACCCCTGTCTGAGGTATCATTGACAAAAATGTTTTCACATGCTGTTGGAACTCTTTTCATTTTGATGATGTTTTCTTTAGCCATACAGAAGCTTTTTATTTTGATGTGGTCTTATTTGTTTATTCTTTCCTTTATATCCCTTGCTCTAGGGACATATCCATGAAAATTTTGCTATGTGGAATAACTGAAATTTTCCTGACCATATTTTTCTCTAGGACTCTTATGTTGTCCCAACTTATATTTAAATATTTTATCTATCTTGAATTTATCTTTGTGTATGATGTAAGTTGGTGGTCTAGTTTCACTTTTTTTGTATATAGCTATCCAGATCTCCTAGCACCACTTGTTGAAGATGCTATTTTTACTCCATTTTATGCTTCTGCCCCCTTTGTTGATATTAATTGACCATAGAGACATGGGTTTATTTCTGGGCTCTCTATTCTGTTCCATTGGTCTGTGTGTCTGTTCTTATGCCAGTACCAGACTGTTTTGAGTACAGTGGCCTTATAGCATAGTTTGTTGTCAGGTATTGTGATCCCTCCTACTTTATTCTTTCTCAAAATTGCTGAGGCTATTCAGGCTAATTTATGGTTCCATATAAATTTTTGAATTATTTGTTCTACATCTGTGGAATGTCATTGGTATTTTAATAGAGATTGCCTTGAATCTATACATTGCTTTGGGTAGTATGGACATTTTGATAGTGTTAATTCTTCCACTCCATGAATGTGGTGTATAATTCCATTTATTTGTGTCTTCCTTATTTTTTTTCTTTACTATTGTGTAGTTTTTTTGAGTACAGGTCTTTTACCTCCTTGGTTAGGTTTATTCCTAGGTCCTTTATTTTTCTTGTTGCTATAACAAATGGTATTTTTTTCTAATTTCTGTTTCTGATATCTTATTGTTGGTATACAAAAATGCCTTCGATTTCTCAATATTTGAGTTTGTGTCCTGCCATTTTGCCAGGTTCACTTATCAGGCCAAGTAGTTTTTTGGTGGAGTCTGTAGCATTTTCTATGCACACTAAAATGTCATCTGTAAACAGTAACAGTTTTATTTCCTCCTTTGCAATTTGGATGCCTTTATTTTTCTTGTCTGATCACTGTGGTTAGAATCCAGTACTAAGTTGAATTGAAGTGGTGAAAGCAGACACCATTGTCTTCTTCCTAATTTTAGTGGTGAAGCTTTCAGTTTTTGCTCATTGAGTATGATGTTGGCTGTAGGTTTCTCATATATGTCCTTTATTATGTTGAGGTATTGATACAAGGTGCAACCAAGAGGGGGGGTCAAAAAGGGATTTGGAGTAGGGTCCAGAGCCCAAGGTGTCCAGGAAATATTAAGATTTCCTCACTGCCCCCCACAGGTGTGAGTTGGGGGAAGGGACACATGGAGCAGGGCCATTTAGAGCTGTTTTGCATACCAACAGCTTTGCAACTAACCTCTTGCATGGTTATTTGACATATCTATAGCCTTTAACTGGTTTCATGATATGTTAAATAGCTGTGGCCATGCTTTGAGCCAGGGAGAAGGGAGTGATTTGCAGCTAAGATGTAACTGGGAGGCAACTCTCCCTGGTTGCAGTGCCTGTGTGAGAGCTGGAAGAAGATTGGCTCCAGGATGTTGGCCCAGATCTGCTCAGACTCACGATGGTAGCCCAGTAAACTTGAGATAATACAGGGATGCTGGCAGGTGTAACTGATTGCAGGAGGAGTTGGAAATGGAGCTGCAAAGGAAGACTGGTGCAGGCATTTAAATCGGGACGCGGCAGCCATTGAAGAGGAGAACCACAGGGACTTGGAAGAGCACAGATCCCCTTGCAGCTTTGTAAGGGGGGGACCATGGGGTCTTAGCAAGAGTGCAGATCCCCTCGCAGCTTTCCAAGCAGCAGATCCACGAGGCTTGGCGAGAGGGCAGACCCCTGCAGCTCTGGTGGAGGAAAGAAGAGGCTTTGCCTGGACGGTGACACAGCTGATGGTGCCAACAGCCTGGGAACATGGACATGTGCTGCTTTTCCTGAGTTACGGTAGCCCAGATAAGGGCAGGGGGAGAAGGAAGCACTGTGGATGTCTGTAGTTATCCTGAAAGACTTTGATAGTTTAATGGGGACATTGGGTTACTACTTTAAGTCTGTATAGCCTTAAATAAACCTTTCTTTCCCTTTTCACAAATCTCTGGCATTGAGAGATATCTTTCCAATCTGGTGGTGGACAGATGAACCCAGTAGATAGTCCAGACGGTATTAGTATACCATCCTCCAGAGTCCGGGCCCCTGTGTGTATGTGACTGTTCTGTAACAGTTTTTTTGATGTCCCTGGGTGGGCCAAATATTGCCCCCTCCTTAGACCTCTGTTCTGTAACAGTATGCTCCCTCTACTCCTACTTTACTGAATGTTTTATCATAAATGGGTGCTATACCTTATCAAATGCTTTTCCACATCTATTGATATGATCATGTGATTTTTGTCTTTCCTTTTGTTTATATGATATATTACATTTATTGATTTGTGAATATTGTACCATCCTTGCATCCCTGGGTTGAATCCCACTTGATCATGGTGTATGATCTTTTTTAATGTATTGCTGGATTCAGTTTGCCAATATTTTGTTGAGGATTTTAGCATCTATGGTCATCAGTGATATTGGCCTGTAATTGTAGTAGACCATTCTGCATGGTGTGGGCCCAGCCCCCAGTGGCAAACATTTACTTCAAAGTAACTTCCTAAAATCCATGCTAAACCTTCCAAGGACAAAGTGTAACCCATTCAACCACTTTTGCCTTTTCATTTGCAAATATCCCTCTTCTGTGATGTGACTGGTGGCATTGGCTCCTTTGTTTTCTATAAAAGGTAACCACCTAAAGCGACTTGTGCCTAGTAAATGAATACCATCATGTAATGTGCCAAGAAGCCCAAAAAAGACTCATCACAGCAAGGGCTGTGGCTATTGCTCCCCTTGAGAGAAAAGTCATGCTGTCCTTTTCTTCCACTGGGCTCCGAAGTCCATGTGAATGTCTCATTTCATCCATAATGATGTGGACACTGCAGGCCAGTGTCTGCATCATGTAATATTCTTTCTTTGCTGTATCTTTATCTGGTTTTGGTATTAGGATAATGCTGGACTCATAAAAAGAATTTGGTAGTCTTCCCTCTTCTTGGATCTTTTGGAATAGTTTGAGAAGGATAGGGGTTAGCTCTTCCTTAAATGTTTTATAAAATTCTCCTGTGAAACTGCTCAGTCCAGGGCTTTTGTGTGCTGGCAATTTTTTGATTACCACTTCAGTTTCTACAGCAGTTCTCAGTCCGTTCAGGACTTCTGCTTCTTCTTGATTCAGTTTTAGAAGACTATATGTTTCTAGAAATTTGTCCATTCACCCAGCTTTTCAAATTTCTTGACATATAGTTGTTCATAATGATTTCTTACAATCCTTTGTTTTTTTATGGTATCAGTTGTAATTTTTCTTCTTTCATTTCTGATTTTATTGGTTTGGGTCCTTTCTCTTTTCTTCCCGATGAATCTGCTTAAAGCCTTGTTGATTTTGTTTATTTTTTCAAAGAACCAGCTCATGGATTTATTGACCCCTTGAATTGTTCTTTTAATCTCTATGTCATTTAATTCTGCTCTGATCTTGATCATTTCCTACCTTCTACTTACTCTGGGCTTTGTTTGTTATTGTTCCTCCACTTCTTGTAGATGTAGAGTTAGGTTGTTTATTTGAAGTGTTTCTATCTTTTTTAGGTAGGTCTGTATTGACTTCCCTCTCAGGACTGCCTTTGCTGTGTTCCATAGGTTTTGGATAGTTGTGGGTTCATTTTCATTTGTTTCCAGAAACTTTTTGATTTCTTCATTGATCTCATTATTAACCCATTCATTGTTTAACAGCATGCTATTCAATCTCCATGAATTTGAATTTGTTTGAGTTTTTTTCTTGAGGTTGGTCTATAATTCCAAGCCCTTGTGGTCTGAGAAAATGCTTGATATGATTTTAATTTTCTTGAATTTGTTGAGAGTTGTTTTGTGTCCTATCATGCGGTCTAGTTTTGAAACTGTTCCATGTGCATTTGAAAAGAATGTGTATTTTGCTTCTTTGTGATGCAAGGTTCTGTGTCTATCAGTTAAGTCCATTCGATCTAGTGCATCCCTCAGTGTCACAATATCCCTGTTGATATTTTATTTGGGTGATCTATCCATTGTTGACAATAGGGTGTTAAAATCCCCTAATATAAGTGTTCTGTCTATATCTTTCTTAAAGTTCTCCAAGATTTTCCTTATATATTTGCATGCTCCTATGTTGGGTACATATATGTTTACAATGTTTATGTTTTCTTGATGTATTCTTCCCTTGAGTATTATGAAATGTCCTCCTGTGTCTCTTTTTATGGCCTGTGTTTTGAAGTCTATTTTGTCTGATGTAAGTATTGCTACCCTGGCTTTTTTCCCCTGTCCATTTGCTTAGAGTATTTTTTCCATCCCTTCACTTTCAATCTTTGTAGGTCTTTTGTTCTATGCTGGGTGTCTCGTAGGCAGCATATGTGGGGGTCATGTTTTCTTATCCATTCAGCTACCCTGTGTCTTTTGATTGGAGCAAGGTGTTTATTTTTCTTAATAGTACCATTATTTCTATAGTCTCTTAGCTGAAAATCTTGTGTTAGCATTGGCTCTGTTTTGCCCTCATATATAATTGGATGCCATCTTCAGTAAAATTTGAATCCTCAGTAATTTTTACCCCTACCCCTCCTGCAGCTAATACAGAAGTTTAGAGCTTTAGCCTCTTACCTTGATCATTATTTGAACAATTCAACCACAATTTATTTGGTTTTCAATATGTGCCCAGCACTGTGCTAGGCAATATGTCAGTCAGAGTCTGGCTAGGAGACAGAAACCATATAGTAATTTGAACAGGGAAAACTTAAAACAAGTAATTGTTAAATATCAAAAAAGATTTAAAAAACACTAAGGCTAAAGACTAAATGAATGCAAAAAGAATACTTACGGTTGGAGGAAAGTAAACAAGAAGGAACCAGGTAAGAAATTAAAAAAGGAAACCACCCTCCTTCACCCAAATGCAGAGATTTTTACTTTATTGGAGAAAGCATAACTGACACAGAAACACATAGACAGGTGGTGCTTTCAAAACTTGCTGAGATGAGAACTTGGCCTAGATGGTCCTTAGAATACCCTACATGGGGGCTGAGAAAAATGGTTGAGGGTGGAGTAGATTACACCTCATCCTTAGGAATGTGCCCTTGAGGAACTCAGAAATCTGCTGAAGGATTCAGTTAGGACAAATCTGGTTCTTGCAAAAGGCTTGACAAGTAGCCAAGAAAACTGCTGGAGGGCATTGGTGGGCTGGTCCTTATAAAAGGTCTTTTTTAAAAAAAAAAATGTATTCTTCCAGTCCCTCTTCTAGCAAAGCCTCATGAAAAGTGAGCTGGCAAAGGAGAAATTTTTGCAGGGTTCAGGTACAGTATTATAAAGTGGGACAAAGAAATGTGGAATTGGATCTGAGAAGCATTAATATGATAACGGGCACAGGGGATCAAAGAATAACTATGAGGTCCCCGTATTCCATTAGCTCAGAATTACTTGGACCAAGATAAAAAAGTAAATATTTATAATAGATTTGAACAAGTGCTATGATAGAAACATATAAAATGTTCATAGGAATATAGAGAGAATATAGAGAAGGTCATTTAATCTATGCTAGGGAAATGGAAGAATGATCATGGAAGAGCTGGCACTCTGGCTGAGTTTCACAAAATGCGTGTGCATTAGCTGGATGGGCATGGGTGAGGAGGAGAGAACTTCCAGATTCAGGAAGCAGCAAGAACAAGGGCTGAGAGTGAGCAAGAGCTCTGCTCACAGCATGCATTATCACTTGTATATACTTCGAGTTATGCCAAAAATGACCCTAATAGGTAAGCATGGGCTGGATCACTAATCAGTCACTTTTGTTTTTTAAATGTTATTTTAAGAACCTTAAATTTTATTCTGAAGGCATCAGAGCATAACTGAAGGATTGGAAACAGTTGGTGGAGGGGGAATGTCAAGATTAAAATTATAGTACTGAAAATCCATTGCCAGGGTGAACCCCATATAAATTCTGCAGATTCATGTCTATCTATGTTCACTAGTAAAGCCAAATGCCTATAAGAGTACCTGGTACATAGCATAGGCTCAAAAAACATTTGCTGAGTAAATGAATGAATGAATGAATGAATGAATGAATGAATGAATGAATGAGTAAGAGTTCATTTCAAAGATGGTGACCAACTTGACTTTAGTTAGATGTGTTTGAACATTCACTTGTGGAAGTTTAGGAGCCAGGTGAATATTAATCTGTAGCTCAAGAGAGAGTTCTACAAGAAGAATTTGAGGTCTTGAGTCTAGATAAAAATCACTTAAGGAAAGTATAATAGAATGCTATGAAAGCTGATTATGATAGATCTTAAGAAACATCAACAGTTAAGACAGGAGTAGAGAAAAAGAAGTTGGGAATAAGATTGAAAATTAACCAAAGATTTTGGAGAAGATCTTGAGAGAGAGGTAATTTGAAGAAAAGGGAGAAAGTAAGATCAAGAATGAAGCAGCAGTGAATGGTTTCAAATGCATCATAAGAGTCAAGTAAGATAGAAAAAAACATTTTAATATCTTTTTATCTGTCTTTCTCTCCTAAACCTATAATATAACCTATATGTTGCTGTCTGCTGAGCCTTATTAAAGTCTAGCTCTAATAAGTTAACTCTCTTTTTAAAAACTTTTGCTGATTCTCTATTGTCCCCAAATCAATTTTAAGAACAATCAACTAGGTACCATCCTCTGGACAGGTAACATCTACTTTGGACCTCATTACATTTCTCTGAGACTTATGACATTCAGTATTTTAAAAATATTTACGCAGCCCTGTCTGGGCTGCTCAATTTGTTAGAGCATTATCCCATATACCGAAAGATTGTGGGTTCAGTTACTCAATTCCTGTTCAGGACACATGCCTAGGTTGTGGATTTGATCCCCAATTGAAGTGCCTATGAGAGGTAATCAATCAATATTTCTCTCTCTCTACCCCCCTCCTTTTCTCTCTCTCTCAAATCAATAAACATATCCTTGGGTAAGTTTCCTGAGAACAAGAGCTGTTTCTTAATCTTTATATCTCTGCAGATTTAGCATGATGCTTACTTTTAAAAATGTATTAAACACTCTAAATGTGTTAAACATTCTAAAAACTCAGGTAGATTGTCTTTCTTGCTAATTTTATTTTTTAGCATTAAATCATATATATTAGATATGACATTATAATTTTGTGTGCTAAGTGAATTTAAAATTCCTTTTCAAATTACTATTACATGGAAAACTGGAATTTCTAACCAGGGCTGTATGCCTGACAAGACAGTGAAATACTTTTACCACACTATACCACGTTAAGGATGAAAGGACACCTACATTTTTAAAAATTGAATTGGTTTGAACTGATATCAACTTTGGAAATGATTACCATTTGTGTTGTTAGAACTCTTAGCTTGGTCTTATCATACATTTAAAAAAATACTATGATTTGGATAATGATTTAGAAAGTAAGGGTGGGGGCTACAGTGAGGGAGGGATAGTAAGTTGTAGATGACAGAATTAGGATTTTGAATGATACTGACAGGTTGAAATGATGTGTTAAAATAAATGAGCTGAAATTCAGTGGGGAGAATTTTCGAGGACTCAATAGTGCAGGGAGGCACAAAAGGTGAAAGGGCAGTTAGGACAGTTTTAAACAGTCCAGGAGAGAAGAAATGAGGACTTGAACTTTGTTAATGGGAATCGATGTGAGTGACACACAGCATTTAGGATCTACATACCTTGACAAGTGAATGGATGCAATGATGAGGAAGAGATTCAAATGGGTCTTTAAATACTTGAACCCGGGTAACCTAGAAAAGTTGAAGATACTGGCAGAGATGAGAGGTCAGAAGGAGGGCCGGGGTGCGGAGTGGAGTGAGAGGAAACACAGTGATTTCAACTACGGGTGTGCAAGTTATCCAAGTGGACACAAAACCATTTCTCTTTGAGAACTGGGACACCCGATTAGTCACAACTCTTTATTTTCAGCATGGTATTGAACCCGTCTACATAGTTTCAAGCTAATACTTTGTGACAAAAACAAAACTGAATCCTTTGTATGCATCACCTTACTTAATTGTCATAACTTTCTCTGGAAGTTCATTTATAGCTGAAGAAATCAATGCTGGCAACTAGAAAAAAATAGCTTAAGATAACCAAAGACATTTTTAAGACAACCAAAGGCATTTGTAAAAATCACTATGGCTTGTATTAACTTCATTACTAAAGATCATATTAAATAAAATTGCTCTTTTAGTTAAGTACTATTTTTATATCATTGGATATGATAAGTGACTTTGTTTCCCAGTTTGTCCTTATTCGAGCATTTATTCATGAGCTAATCTCTTCCTGGCCTTCTTGCTTAGGAGATCTAGTATCTGGAACTAAAATTCAGAGACTGACCCATCTGGCTGCTCTTAGTTGGCCATACCCTACCCCATATTTGACAGATATGTCTTCTTAAAGCTCTCCCACTCTCTTTGGGCTTTCTAGGATTGTTGACTGAACTAATTCTTGAAGATCAAGTAGCATTTTCATGAGTTAAGAAGAGAGAAAAGATATTCCAGATAGTAGAAATAGTATGTGCAAAGCACAGTGCAGAAAAGATACAACAGGCAGGGGTAACGGTCTCAAGGAGACTTGTTTAACATCTCAATATGAAGAATCTTCATGAAGGTGAAGATTAAGAGATGGGTGATTCTCTGTTTTACCCCTGTCTCCCCCCAATCAAGTGAATTTCCCATTTTGTTCATTTTTCTATACCAAGCATAGCTGAAGTGGACTTTCCTGTTTCAGTATTATCCTTAAAAGTTTATCTTTGACTTTCTCTTCTTGGCACATGTCTCTGTAAGAATCTCATAGACCTACTTTTACACTTTTTGAACACCTAGATGACATATGGCAGCAATGGTTAGTTGTGTCCTCCTAATATGTAGTTTCCCTTTATTTCCTGAGTGGTAAACACCACAAATTTTATAAGGATACTGAATAAGGACCATATTTATCAACACTTCTTTTGGGAAGGCATGGGCCTAAATTTTTGCCAATTGCATATAAATAGAGATTATGCATGTATAGGAAGTATCCTTAAAGGCAGGTGATGCAATATTCTGCTTTAATAAGGATAATATGATCGGAACTCTAGCAGCTATCTTCACCTATGCTAAATAGGGGTGCAGCTGACAAGCAGTAGTGATAATAATGACCAGCAGTATATATTGTTATTTACTATGTGCCAGGAATTTTTCTTCACATTTTATATATACTAACTTATACCTGTGTTGTAACACTCATATGAGGTTGAGATCTCAGCTACCTCATCTCTGAATAGTGCTTAAGATTAGGGATCATGCAACCACATTGCCTCAGATAATGTTTAATGCTGCCTTTTATAATCTATACCTTACTTAGGAAGTAAAGGGTTAAGAACAGCACCTGGACATGAAAAACACTACTTTAAGGTAAGCTACTGTTACTTTTGAATAGTTATTACAAGTTATATTCTATACTCACAATTAATAAGTTCCATTAAAGTAATTTATAGTTAGTGATTATAAATTTACTTAAAGCTATAGGCATGAAGGCAGATAGATGCAGCGATTTGCCAAAGATTGAACAAGGAGGAAGTGGCAAAGTTGGATTCTGTATCCACGCTCTCAACCTATTCCATTCTGAATGAAAGGCTCGGAGGAGACTGGGGTGTGCACTAATTTGTGATATTGCTACACTGACCCTAGAGAGCTGACCTCTGGACGTTTTCAGCAAAGAATCAAATCTGATGCACTAAACCAGTTAATGCAGCTAAGCAACATCTGAATTTCTCTCCAGGTTTCTGCCACATTCAGGTCATTAAAGAATTTTTCCTTGTAGATCAACATGAATCTCAGAGTAACAATTCTTGTTGTCTCTCTTATCATGTGTGAGATACAATTATCAGCAACATTAGTGACAAATTTTATCTTCTCAGGAAGTTTTAATAGAGTTGGTGTTCCCATAGATGCATGGATAGATGGAGTCCTCACAGTTACCAAGGCACCTTCCCCCAGGTCTACATCATTCATTGCCTGTATTAGGAGATCATTGTTCACATTCTCTGTAAGCTCCAGTGCTCAGGCGTTCAGCAGTACACTTCCACGAGGGTAGCACTGGAGTGTCTGTTTTTACTTTCAACCAGTTTCAAGCATGCTTCTGTCTTCATGATCATGATATTTTTAAATCCTCGCCTGAGGACATTTTTTTTTCCTTGCTTTTAGAGAGAGAAGAAGGGAAGGAGAAGAAGAGTGCAGAAACATCGATATTAGGGATAAACATTGATTGATTGCCTTTCATATACGCCCCAACAGGGGACCAAACCAGCAACCTAGGCATGTGACCTGATCGGGAATTGAACCCTGAGGTTTTCTATCTCTAGGGCGACACCCAACCAACTGAGCCACACCAGCCAGAACATGATCATGAATTTTAATAAAAATACCTCTCTGACTTATTTCCAAGACTTCTTGTGGCTAACCTCATGATTTTAAGAACAAGAAGGTGCTGAGAAGTGGTGGACCTCTTTATTTAGCACAACTACTTATCTCACTAATTTTGCCGGAGTTGTCTAATAGAAATACGGTAGATTTTGAGTCTTGCTTCTTCATTTTAGCTCTTAGGACCTGTTAAAATCACTGAGTTTAAATTGGCATAAGTAAAAACAGAGAAAAATAGTGAACAAATTATTTAAATTTAAACTAACAAAAATTTGAGGTATAGTTGAACATAATCTAATATTTTTTGTTTTATCTGATACTTTTATTAGATAATATTTAACTGTAGTATAAATACTTATTTATAGATCTTATCATTTTATACAATTGCAAAGATCTGACTAGGTATAGAAGTTTACATTAACAAGTTAATAATTTATGTTTTACTTAATTTTGTTTTCATTAATTCTTCTCAGAAAGGAGACTCAGGAAATCTATAATCAGTGCTGAAGCACAAAGAGAAAAAATATTGTTTATCAGAATAACCAAATAGAGGATCTCTTGAAAACTAGTTCCTCTTTTGTTACTGCTTCTTAATCAGTCAACCACAAGGATAATTTGATGTAAACTAGAATCTTCTCAGATATACTCTGAGATATAACAATAACAAACTAACGTAAATACGACAAAACATCCTTTGCCTTTAAAACATAACTGCTGTCATAATGACCATGCGCTGGCTGTAGGTTTCGAACATCCAGTGACCTCTGACATTTATGACAAATTATGTATGAAAGTGCTAGCGAGGCCTTGTTAAAATGAAGCCAGAGGCCCTCACGTCCTCAACCCCTCTTGTCCTTAAAAGCATGGGTTAAGCGGCGGCAAGAGGCAACTTGGACAGAAAACAGACATGGCGATAGCTAAAAGGCAATGAAATCCTAATCCTCTACCCTTTGACTCTTGCAGCTGGCTTCACTGCGCACGGTGCTTTCAACCATTAAACTACCTTAACCTTCGAAAGGGCCAAACCAGTTAAAACTGACAGCAAATTTGCACATCACCACACAAGACTTGATTGATTCTTATTTTAAAATTGCATGGAGGACAATTGTTTACTGTAATATTTTTAACCAACAAAATATGATTCTCAGTCACCTCTGGAGCACAGTGAAATTGATGTCATCTCAAATGCAATGTGAAGAACACTTTTCAAAGTCACAAAGTTAGCCTAGCTGCAAAATACAGTAGTGCCTGCTGAATTTAGACAGAGTGAGCTATATTATAAATGATTTTTAAAAGTACATAAAAGCCAATTTATGACCCTTGGAAAACCAATCTATAATAAAGTTTAATATCTGTGTAGGGGAATATGAAGTGTTCATTTAGCAGGTCTGAATTTCCAAATTGGATTAAATAATAAATAAAACAAATTCTAGAAATAACCTCATCACTGTGTTCTGTGTAGGTTTTGTAAACCATGTCTAGCAATTATTTCCCTTATCTTTTATCTGGACTACTTTTAGAGGGCATGGGCCACAGATTTAAATATTTCATTCTCTCCTATTAGTATTGTATAAATCATGGTTGCTTATATAAAATATGCACATAAATATATCCTATTTATATGCCTATTTTATAACTATAAAATTTTGTTTCATATTCTAATTAAATATAAATATTGAATATTTATTCTAATTGACATTTCAGAGACAAAATCTGGTCTTAAGTAAAGTTTGTCTGTGATATATTTTCACTTCCTTTTCATCGTTGGGTTACAGCAGATTCTTTTATCCTCATCCAGTTCCTTTGTTTATTGCTTTTGGCCCTTTGTGGACAACCACTTCTCTTTCTCACTATTACCCATCAAAACTGACAGCTCTGTTGCAGTCCCCAGACATTTTCTCTCCTGGCAATTAACAAAATAGTACCAATGAATGCAATAGCATTTATAAATTTTTTCATAGAAAGTCCCTTATCTAAGGGACCTTAGAGATCATGTAATCCAGTGATTTTTTTTCAAAAAATATATACATGTATTTTAAATTAATAGAATTCCTTTTTATATTTTCCCAAAGGTATCTATACTTGAAGTTGAAGTGAAAGGATAAGAACCTTCATTCCTCATATTGATTTTCTCCTCCCTGGCTTTCCAGGTACTATGGCCTGCAAAGCACTCCATGAATAGAGTTTGAAAAGCCTTATGCAGCCCACCTACACGGATGCAAAAGTGTAAGTGAAGTAAAGTAACTTTTGCTCCTTGTCTGAAATGTTCCTCCTTTATCAACATCATCATTTAAAAAACCCTTTCCATGGAACTCCATGACCTAATTGACTTCTCCTGGATATAGTCACCATATACTGTTTTTCACCATGCACATTTTCTTATGGTTTTTAAATAACACTCTGTTGCAATTGTTTGTGTATTTCATGGACAAAGAGACTGTTTAACTAATTTTTATCTCTAGCACTTACCAGCACCTGACCACAGCAGATACTCAGTTAATGTTAAGATAAGTTAATATTTTCTGAAGAGTTGGCAAGAATTCTTATATAGCTTAACGGCAGAAATAAAACTAAAATCACATGTTCTTTAATCTCTATATCAAGGCTTTATATACTATGCAATTTTGCCTGAGATTCCTTTCCATTGGATTGTGTGTCAAGGCATTTCTTTCAGTACCCAAATCAAAAAGAATGAATGAGATGAGAATTCCAGATAAATTTACTTTTAGCTAAATTTGTCTATTAGTACTGGTAGCTGCTAAAACTACCTTCTTCACTGCAAGTGTACTTCCTATGTGCATGGATCCATGTTTTCCTGTATGCATACTTCCTGACAGTCTTGGCTTAATGAATCAGGATATTTGATCTGTCTTCCTTGCCTGCTGCAACTGGCTGCTTCTTGTTTTGCAGCAAACTTGTACCCAGGACATTCGAGTTTTACTTTATACCCATTGGCTCAGCATCTTGGAGAAGTAATTGTAGTATTCTTGGACTCTCTGAAATGGAATGTATTATTTTAAAATATGAATATTTAATATTATTGGTGGGTTCAAGTAGAAGGTGAATTATTTGTTTTCTAGATGTTCAAGAGTAAACTTATTCATCAAGGTATGGATCAAACACATGTCCCTACTATTAAATGTACTTATATTTACAGGGTAGGGCAAAAGTAGGCTTATCATTGTGTGTATGCAAAACACAGTTTATTTTTGTGTTATTATTTATTGATTGTCATATCATTTTCCATATGAATAACTGTAAACCTACTTTGCCCCACTCTGTATATCCAAAGGCTCTGTCTTCCCTATTTACAGCTTCTAAGGTAACCCCCCTGCCTTTGTCCTTAGTCACATCCCTTCTAATTTAAAGATTTTATTCATTACAATAATTCTTCTTCTGTTTCCGGAATCTTTAGCATTTCTTTTCACTACTCCAATAAGATGTAATTTTCTCCATCTTTAAAACAATTCATTCCTTGAACTCTCTCACTGATTGTCTCCCCTTACCCCAACCACTCTTCCCTTTTCTGCCTTGCAGCAAAACTCCTGGAAATAGATTCTAGATGCATCTCAATTTTCTTCCTTTTCTTTCCTACTTTCTCTTGAGTCAATGCCAGCCAGCCTTTTTGTTATTCTGCAACTAGGATGATCTCACCAAAGGATGAAGACTGGGGCATATAACCCTAAATTCCATCTTCTCATTACTGAGAATTGCCTGTGGGGTCCATCATTCCATACTCCATCACAAGGGCTGAGTGAGGTGGGGTTCCCCCCCATTTTGGACAAAACCTTCAGGCAGTTAAGCAGAAAAATTTGGGAGGTTGTTAGCATGGACTGGAAATATCTTACAGCAATTTCAGCTGAGCCTAGAAATTGGCCAAAGAGATATAATACACAGGATACAAAAAGCGTCTGCTTTGACTTTTTCTCTGTTTTCTCCATTTTATTCTCTTTTCATGAATCCTCCTCGTTTTTCTAACCTTCAAATTGTCATGCCCTAGGAATTAATCCTGAGACTGGTTTCTTTTCTAACTACAATACTGCTTATCTGAACTTACACAGTCTAATCAGTCTGAAATCATGTTTATAATGTTAGATGCCAAATTTAGCCCTGGCTGGTATGGCTCAGTTGTTTGGAGTGTGGTCCTGTGCACCTAAAGATCATCGGTTTCATTCCTGCTCAGGGCACATACTTGGTTTGCCAGCCAGGGCATTGTGGGGGCAACTGATCTCTAATGTTGATGTTTCTCTTTCTCTCTCTAACTTCCTCTCTCTCTAAAATCAAACATATATATATTTAAAAATTTCCAACTTTATATTTACCCCTCTCTAATTTATATCTCTACTTAAATGCTAGTTCAAAATTAAAACTTTGATATAATTTTATCACATAACCCAACAATTAATCTCTAAGGTGTCTATCCATGGGAAATAAAAGTGTGCATTGTTACAAAGATTTTTTAAGTTAATGATTAAAGCTGGCATTATTTATAATAGTTCACTCCTAAAAACTGATAATATATCCATACAATGAAATACAACATGAATGAACATCAAAATATAGTACTAAGTGAAAGAAATAGATTTTAAAAACCTACATATTATGTGATGGTATCTAAAATAGGTAAACGTATTTACCTGTCTTAGAATGAGTGGATCTAGCAAGAATAGGTAAATTTACCAAGAATAGGTACCATTCTTGGAATAGGTAGATCTACCAAGACAGAAAGTAGTTTAGTATTTGCTAGGGCCTTAAGATGAATATGAGGAGTTACTGCAAATGGGAACAAGAATATTTTGGGGAGTTATAAAAATTCCAAAATTAAATTAGGTTTATGGTTGCACAACTACATTTGCTATAACTAATAAATGATATACCCTTAATTGGTGAAATTATTGATATGAAAAGTAATACATCAATAAAGTCATTAACATAAAACCCTAACTTTGGTTTTCTGCTCACATTTTCTCCTGCTTCCCCATTTTAGGAATAGCATCTTTGCTTTACTGGCTTAGTCAACAAACATTAGAATCATTTTAACTCCTTTATTTTCCATAAAAAAATCTAATCTGTCACCTATACTACTAATGATCTCCTTTCCCACTACCACTCTAGCAAGACATCGTCTTCTCTGCCTTGACTGTATCAGTAGCCCTCTAGTCAATCTACATGCTTTTATTCTTACCATTTCATAATTTATTTTGCATATAACAAATTATTCCACTTATATGCTCAAATCTCCCTAGCCTCTTTCCTTGTCACTTGGAGTAAAATCCAAAGGTTTCATTGTAATAGGGTTTCCAGATAAAATACAGGTATTGCCATTAAACATGAATTTCAAATTAACAACAAATATTTTTTTAAATTATGTATATCCTATGAAATATTTGGGACATACATATATTAGAAATACCCATTGTTTATCCGACATTTAATTTTTATTTGGAATTTAGTGTCTTTGTTAAATCTAGCAACCTTGCATCAGAAAATGCTCCATGATCTAGACCCTCAATTTCTGTTATCTCTTCTTCCTTTTCCCTCCTTTTGCTCAACCAATGAGGCTTTTTCACCACTTACAAATGAGTTAAGAATATTCTAGCCATTGGACTATTGAGCTTGCTCTCCTCTGTACCTAGAAAACTTTCTCCAAATATCAGCATGGCTTATTTTCACACTTCATTTTGTTTTCTGCTCAAATGACAACTCTTCACAGAGGGCTTTCCTGATCAGCCAATCTAAAGCACCTTCTGTAGTCCACCATTCTTGGCATCCTCATTTGGTTGTATTTATTTGAGCACTTTTCACAAATGGGCATGCAATGTGTATTTTTTTCTGGATCTAATGGTAAAGTAGAGGTAAGGATTTGCCTCTTGACACTGCTGAATACAAAGAAAATAGAATAGTACCTAACACAATATTATCAATAAATTTAGTTATCCATTCATCCATCTATGCATCCATTGACTGATTTGTTCATTCATCCATTCAGCATTTTTCCTTTCTAGGTTCTAGGTTTTAAATCACACATAGTGACACTGTCAATGAATCAAGCAGTGTATTTTTAGAATGCAAGTGGAAAAAGAGAAGCAAGGGTGTGGTGAAGCTCATTGAAACAAATTGACTGACAGAAATAGATAGGTGTCTGTAGACTAATAATAGCAGGATAAGTTGGATGAAGGCGTGGTTGCTGCACTTGTGTCCCTGAGTGACAAGTCTACCCACCAAACTGGAGTTCAGGAGAGAGGTTAAGTTGAGAAACGGCATTTGGGACTCAGGTGCTTAGGGGTGATAGTTAAAACTGATCTATCCTGAGTTCCTGTCAGCAATTGCTCCTACATACTCTCCATTAGCATTTAAACTGACTGTCAAGACTGTAATTTTCTCCACTCTCTTCTATCAATTACCTACTTCTTTGTAAAATGTTGAAGTCCTCCCTGTTCACTGGCCCATTTACCATTGCCTAGACAGTTCAGGATTTTGTATTTTCAAAATGATTTCACTTTTCCATTCAGCCTTGCTCTATCTTATTTCTTGTTTTCCTTCATTCTTCCACTTCCCAAGCATATTATCTCACTTCAACCATTACACTTAAACTGAAGTTTCCAAGTTCCCCAGTCACAAACCTATTCATGTTTTTTCAAAGCTCATTCTCATGGACTTCTCAGTTGAATATGAGACCAATGACCATTACCTTTTCTTCATATTTATTTTTCTTGCTTTGTTTTTTTTCAGTTGTTACTCAACAAACCTGATTTTTTTCTACCAAGATTATATTCTTGGTACTTCTCTGAATAATTCAATTATCTTTTTCTCTACATATTTGCTCTCAAATGAGAATGATTCTTAAAATTCTCATATTTTCTGTTGCTCCTTTTATAGTCTCTTTCCCGTGGAAATTTCATATAGCCTCATGACTCTGTACTCATGCCTGTGCCTCCCCAAACTACATAACCTGCTTGGTTTCTTATTCTTACAGTTTTGGTTATATATCACTATCTTCTTGTTGTCTGTATTCATTTTAATATACTGATGATATATAAATTTCAGCACGTTAAATATAACTTAAAGTTGATATTAATATGGAGTTATATCTTATCTTTATACACTGTCTTCCCAATAGACTTTTATGTTATTTAATAAAATAGTCTCTGACTGATTCTTCTCTCCAAAAAATGTTTTAAATATCCAATAATTGAACAAATATTATTTTACATGAAAAGGAAATAAAAGTTTATTTATTTATATAGATTAAGAAACATATAAAAACGTACCAGGGTTTTTTTTTTTTTTCTTTTTTAGTTAGTCAGTTTACTCTTCCCAGTTTTGGGCTTAAAGTGCCAGTTGTATTTTAGAAAAGTAGAACTGTAAAAATTGTAGATATATATGCATTTATGTTCATGCTCACACTTTTTGTTGGTATCTTTAATCATACTAAACCTTATATCATCTCCATTTATGCCAAATTTTGCCATCAAGCTGTGCTCTAAACCTGTGTCCTATGCTTTTTTTCTGATTCTTTAGGACTCCAAAAACAATGAGTGAGCATCCAACTCTCTCGGGAGACCTCTGATTGTGATTCTGGTCAACCTTCCTCATTTTTAGTGATTGTTCTCTATGTCTCAATGTGCAGTAACCTGCTCAGTAGGTAGCAGGATTTCCAGGCAACAGAATTTTGCTCTAATTGACCTTCTGCCTCTTTAAAAATATCCAGAGTTTGTACTTGCTTGAAAAACTCTGGGTTTGAGAAAATTTAAATATACTGAAACAGAATTTATTTATACCTTTTAAGGAGTCAGCAAAGATACAGGTAAATAAGGGCATAGACACAAATTAATATTTTAATCAGTAATATGTTTTGATTCTTACTATCTTAAAAAAACAAGGTTAGATACTTGTGTTGACTTTACTGTCTGATTGGAACAAGAGAAAAGAAACCCTTTGGAGTTTACAAAGGGGTGACTAAAAGGTACAAAGGGGGTTCTAATAAGACAAAATTAAACAGAAAATATGAAGAATTAAGAGGAAATAAAAGGCCAATTTAGGAAAGGTGAATCAGAGAAACATATAAATCAGCAGATACATGTAAAAGGTCTGTTGGTCTTATCATAGGAATGCATTATTGTCAAAGCAATAGAGCTTTTAATCATAAAAAATGAAAAAAAAACATAGAAAACACCATGATCAAATCTTCAAAACTATGTTTGTAATATAGAGTATTAATTTAATTCATGTGAGAAAAATAAAAGAATTTCAAATGATTGGCATGATGTGAAATATCATTGATATAACTGCCTAAATCTTGAGGTATATGATTCTTATATCCACACAAGAATATCTCAATACAAAGTTAGAAAAAAAATCAGCAGGAATAAGAGACAGTGCATTATGATAGGTTAGTAGAGCCTGAGTATTTAATGCTACTTAGCCCAATTTGATAATTTGATGGAGATTTAAAAAACAAACTATATATATGTGTATATGTGTGTGTGTGTCCAGTGTGTGTGTGTATATACACATTATATATACACTGTACACACATGCACATACACACATATAATATCATATTGATTATTAGGGTACAATTATATGCTAGAAAATATTCTATATAATTTATGTTAATCTTGTTAATGCCTATAAATTTATAAAATTTATGTATCATTATTTTCACTTCATCAATGAGAAAAATGGGATTAAGTGATACTGAGCAACTTTGAACTGGGGTATTCAAACAAGTTCTTAGTGAATCTCAAAATCATGGTCTTTCTGCACAGAACATTGCCTGCCTCTACCTGGGAATTGAAATGAGGATATACTTTGTATGGATTAATTGTTTTGATATCTCAAAATATAACCTGAGATTATACTTCAAAACCCACTGTATGTGACTGATTTATTTCAGCTAAAATTTGTGAATTATTTCACAGTTGAAATGTGAATATCATTAAAATGATAGCATATGGTTATCTTTAAATATAAAATTCTCCAGCTCAAAATAATCATTCATATCACTATCTAATAGTGACAAGAAGGAGGAAGGAAATTGGCAAGGATAAATCTGGAATATTGGCCCTAACTGCAAAGCAAAGCTCTGAAAACACTCCTTGCTGGCAGGGACATATATGTATGTAATTGGGAAGGATAAGAATGGGGTATTGAGCTCCTTTGGTAAGGAAATAGGCAACAAAATGAGAAAGAATTATCAGGTTACCAAAAATAAATTTCTTAAATTTTTTATAGTGCTTTGGATTTGGTACTTTATATTAGGACATTAAGACAAAATTCCAGGTGGTATAACTAGTATGTGTCATTGATTAAAGCAATGTCCAACCATTGTTAATATAATGAGAATAATTTGGTTGACATCGATATAACTGGGCAGCCAAGGAGAGGGGACTGAAATTTGCATGTGTGAACAATGATGACTTCACTGTACTTGTCAGCAGGGGCAGGAGATGCCATTAAGTGAGCATGTTTACTGTGTGGCCATCACATTGAAAATGACTAAGCAAGTAGAGCAATGAATCTGCATTAAATTTTGCGTTAAGCTTGAACATTCTTCTGTGGAAAATATTCAAATAACTCAGAAGACTTTCAGGAACAATACAATGAGTGCAGTGCAAATAAAAGTGTGGCACAAACGCTTCAAAGATGGTCAAGGATCTGTTGAAAGTGATCCACATTCTGGAAGACTTGCAACAAGCAGAACACCTGAGAATGTTGAATATATGCAGGCCAAAATCAACAAAGATCAATGACTGACAGTGCAAGAACTAGAAGCTGATCTGGGGATTCCAAAAATCTACTATGTCTGAGATTTCAATGCAGGGTTTCAGCATGAAATGTGTTGAGGCAAAATTTGTTCCATGACTTCTGCTACTAGAGCAGGAAGAACATTGTGCTGCAGTTGCTAATGACTTGGTTCAAGCCACTATCAATGAACCAGATTTCCTGAAGACAGTCATAAATGGAGATGAATCATGGGTCTACAGCTATGATCCAGAAACGAAGACCCAGTTGTCCCAATGGAAGTTGCCTGGTTCTCCACGCCCAAAGATGGTGTGGCAAAATTGCAACAAGATCAAGACCAGGTTAAGTGTGTTTTTTGATTGGGAAGATATTGTCCATCACAAGTATGCCCCTCGAGGCTAAACAATAAGAAATACTACCTCGCCCTGGCTGGTGTAGCTCAGTGGATTGAGCACGGGCCTGTAAACCAAAGGATCACGGTTCGATTCCCAGTCAGGGCACATGCCTGGGTTGCAGGCCAGGTCCCCAGTAGGGGACACATGAGAAGCAACCACACATTGATGTTTCTTTCCCACTCTTTCTCCTTCCCTTCCCCTCTATCTAAAAATAAATAAATAAAATATTAAAAAAAAAAACTACTGCATCCAAGATTAAAAAAAAAAAAAAGAAATACTACCTCAATGTTCTTTGCTGGTTGAGAAATGAAATACAGTGAAAACAGCCATAGCTATGGGCAACTGGTTGGCTACTTCATCACTACAACATACCTGCTCATGCATCATGTCTCCTGCAAAGTTTTTTAGTGAAACAAATCACCCAGGTGACTCAGCCACCCTACAGCCCAGATTTGGCACCCTGCAACCTTTGGCTTTTCCCAAAATTAAAATCACCTTAAAAAGGGAAGAGATTTCAGACCATTGATGGGATTTAGGAGAATACTTGGGGCAGCTGATAGAGATTCCAACAAAGGATTTTTCAGAGTGTTTTGGACAGCAGAAGAGACAATATGAGAAATGTGTGAGGTTCCAAGTTGCCTACTTTGAAGAAGACTGAGGTGTCATTGCCCTGTGTACAATGTTTCTTGTATCTTGTATCTTCTTCAATAAATGTCTCTTTTTCATAGCAGATAGCTAGATACTTTATGGACAGACTGTATATGTTTTAAACTCTTTGAAATTAGGAGGTATATTGAATTTTGTATAAGAGAGCATTGCATCATAGTTAAATTGACAGCATTTTCATTTCTTAGTGGTATATCTTGCAAGTGATGACACCTTAGTTTTGATGAAGATCAGTAAGTGAGAGGTTGATCTGAAAATTCAGAGAAAATGTGTACAAATCTATTCTCATACACATTCTTAGAAAATGTGTACAAATCTATTCTTAGGTCTCCCAGCATCACTCCTGGTGTAAATTCTATACTGAACTAAATTTTCTTATGAAACTAATATGACATAAGAGTGCCATTCAAGTTCTTTGTTTGCTTCATTCCTCTATAAAGATGCTGTGATGTTATTTGAGAAAAAATAATGAAAATATTATATATATATATATGAAGCATATATAAGAGCTATGAAGTCTTTCTGATATTTAAAATAAAATTTTTAGCTATCATAATTTAGGATACTTTTACTTTTAAATAATTTTTCAAATTTGTAAGATGTTTGAATTTTGTAAAATTCTATAGCCAAAAGAAATATTTTTACTAAGTAGCTGGTCTGAGATGTAAAAATTGAGTTCAATCTAAGAGGAAGTCTTTATTCTAATAAATTGAATGCTGGTTAAACTGAAAGCAAAAGCTCTGAGTTGTATGTTTTTAGCTGGTTTCTCAGTTTTTGTTTTGTTTTTTAATCAGCATAGTTTCCCATGAAATAACATATGGTTTCAATATTTGAGTGTTCTCAGCCATTTCCCCCATATGTTTGCTGTAGTCAACTATCCACACATGACCAAATTCTGTCCTTAGATGAGCACAGAGAATTCTCACACAGGTTGAGGAAATGAGCAAATTTCATGCAGCAACCTATGGCCCACAAATCAAGCTTCTGTAACTATTTGCACCCTGGTAATTGGTCCAAATGAATGATTATTAATATATTTTAAATGACTGATTGCAGAAACTCTTTTTGGCTCTTAGAATGTCTGGAATTACCTGATGAATAAGTTGTTAAGACTTGAGTACAGTTTTGTGTGTAGATGAATAAGCATTGGGTAGGGGGATGGGAACATTAATTATTTGTAATTTGGCATGTCAGAGCTATCCAAGGCATTATTCACTTATTTCACTCATTCCACAATTTAGCACTCTCCTCAGCGTTATACATAGTCTTCTGTCATGGAACTCCCATTTTAGAGACATAATATCAACAATAAACTATTAAACTAATAAATAAACTAGGAAATTTATGAATGCAAAAAAGATCATAAAGCAAGATAATGTTATTTAGAGTGATGGGACTATTTTTGCTATGGTAGCTATGGAAAGTTCTTTCTCTTAAAGAGTGAAATTAAAAAAAAGATTTTATTTATTTATTTTTAGAAAGAGGGGAAGGGAGGGAGAAAGAGAGGGAGAGAAACATAGATGTGCAAAAGAAACATCGATTGGCTCCCTCTCACATGCCCTTAACCAGGTACCTGGCAAACAACCCAGGCATGTGCCCTGACTAGGAATTGCATTGGTGACCTTTTGATTTGTGGGACAATGCCCCACTCACTGAGCCACACCAGTCAGGGCTGAAGAAGTGATATTTGACCTGAGGCCACAATGATGAGAAAGAGCCAGTCATGTGAAATTTGGAGTGAAAGCAAGAATAGACTAGACAAGAGGAAGGCCCTGAGGCTGGGACAACCTCATGGTTCTGAAGGAGTTGAGAATGGAAGTGCAGTCAGTGACCAGATCATGCAGGCTCAGGTAGACCATTGTGAGTTCCATGGACATTAGTTCAAGCACAGTGAAGTGTTTAAGCAAAAGCATGAGGCAAACTGATTTATTTAGACATTTATAAGTATGTAAATATCCTACTGCAGTTGCTTTGCCAAACAAATGATCATGACTACAATATCTATTTAGGGTAATAATGAAAAGTATAGTAAATTCCACTATTTGATGGCAATGAAATTTGTGATACTGACAGACATATTTCAAAATACTCAAAATCTTGGGCATAAATTAATTTTTCTGGAATATAATTTCTATAGGCATAGAAATTCTTGCCTACCTACATATAATCCAAGGAGCCTTCCTGCGAGCTTTAAGGGGAAAATTAAAACATGGAATGATCCACATGTTAACCTCACAAAATTAATATACACAGTTATATCTATGATAATTATCAGAAAATTTCTAATGAAAAATGTGATAACATAATTTTGCTTAACAGAGAAAGACTTTTGAAAATAGAAAAATGATGTATTTAGCTATCATACAGTGATTTTTAAAAGTCATGTTTGGAAGACACATATATGATATAATCTTCTGCCACCCTTGTGCAATTTCAATTTGGATTGATTTTTATTCACTTTGAATGTGGTACAGTGATGTTATATATCAATATATTTTAAAAAGAGGTTTAATTTTCAAAATAGCACAAGGAAATTTTTTGACATATAAGAACATAATTACCTAACATGTATCTTTCCTCTTTTGTTCTCTAATATGATAAAGTAAAATCATAGAAAAAACTAAATGTTTGGACATATTTAACAATTATTTATGGATAGATTTATTTTTCAAATACTTCTGTTTTCAGGTCCTCATTAAGTCTCATACACATTCAACTAGTTACATATGTTCCTCGACATATAGATATTTATAACAAACCAAGATTTACTAGCTATAGAAATCTGTAATGTGACAAATGTAGAATGATTGAAATTTGTCTAGAAGTTTTCAGGGAGCATGGATTTTGTAACTTAGTTTGTAGGCAAATACAGAACTACCTATTCATTAGCTGCATGTTTCAGGTAGGCTAGTTTATGCTCTGCTAACACAATAACCTCACATTTCAGTGGCTTAAATCAACAAAGTTCATTTCTCTGTTATGCTCCATGTGGTTGGAAGGAATGTTTTACTTCTTGGAGTCATTTGGAAATTCACTTTGATGGAGATGTCATGACTCTTTTTTCTTCATCAGTCTTTATTGAGGTTAAAAACCATATAACATGGAACTTACTGTATAAGTATAAAATTCAGTAATTTTTAGTATATTTACAATATTGTGCAACCATCAGCACAAATTTCAGATTATGTCACCACCCCTAAAAGATATACTCTGTGTGTTAACAGTAAGTTCTAATTCCTGCTTCTCCTACCCCTGGGCAAACAGTAATCTACTGTGAATTTGCCTATTGTGGTCACTTCATATGATTAGAATCAAATAACAGGTATTCTTCTGTGACTGGCTTCTTTCACTTAGATATTATTTTTAAGGTTTATTTGTATTATAGATGTATCAGTACTTCATTTTTTATTGATAAGTAATATTCCATTAAATGGATATACCACATTTGATGGTCATTTGGTTTGTTTCCACTTTTTGGGTCTTATGAACAATCCTGCTATAAACATTTATGTACAAGTTTTTGTGTGAACATGTTTTTCTGGTTGGAATTTCTAGAGGTGCAATAGTTCAATTGAATTTTTAAAATTTATTTTAATAGTTCAAGTACAGTTTTCTGTCTTTTACTCCAATCCCACTCCACCCCCGCAGTGCTCCAACCTCCCTCCCATTTCCACCCCCCTTAGTTT
The DNA here is from genome assembly GCA_004027735.1 of Carollia perspicillata. NCBI lineage: Eukaryota > Metazoa > Chordata > Mammalia > Chiroptera > Phyllostomidae > Carollia > Carollia perspicillata. Next base: position 60,031 of record PVKM010000785.1, on the reverse strand, counting down.
TTGTCCATATGTCCTTTATACTTGTTCCTGTAAATACTCCCCTTTTCCCCTGAAATTCCCTCCCCTCTCCCTTCTGGTCACTGTTAGCCTGTTCTCTATTTCACTATCTTTGGTTATATTTTGCTTGCTTGTTTATTTTGTTGTTTAGGTTCCTGTTATAGGTGAGATCATAAGGTATTTGTCTTTCACCACCTGGCTTATTTCACTCAGCATAATGCTTTCCAGTTCCATCCATGCTATTGCATAGGGTAACAGCTCCTTCTTTCTTTCTGCTGCATAGAATTCTGTTGTGTAAATATACCAGTTTTTTGATCCACTCATTTACTGATGGGCACCTAGGTTGCTTCCAGCACTTGGCTATTGTAAATTGTGCTGCTATGAATATTCAGGTGCATATGTTCTTTTGGATTGGTGTTTTGGGGTTCTTAGGATATAATCCTAGCTGTGGAATTGCTGGGTCAAAAGGCAGATCCATTTTTAGTTTTCTGAGAAAATTCCATACTGTTTTCCATAGTGGTTGTACCAGTCTGCAATCCCACCAACAGTGAACTAGGGTTCCCTTTTCTCCACAGCCTCTCCAACACTTGTTGTTTGTTGCTTTGTTTATGATGGCCATTCTGACTCATGTGAAGTGGTATCTCATTGTGGTTTTAATTTGCATTCTCTGATAGATAGCAATACTGAGCATCTTTTCATGTGTCTCTGAATCCTCTATATGTCCTCCTTGGAGAAGTGTCTGTTCAAGTTCTTTGCTGACGTTTTAATTGAGTTGTTTGTCTTCCTGGAATGCAGTTGTATGAGTTCTTTATATACTTTGGACACCAAACCCTTGTCCAAAGTATCATTGGCAAATATATTTTCCCATACAGTTGGTTCTCTTTTTATTTTAATACTGTTTTCTTTAGCTGTGCAGAAGTTTTATTTTTATGAGATCCCATTTGTTTATTCTTTTCTTTATGTCCCTTGCTCTAGGGGACATATCAGTAAAAATGTTGCTGCATGCAATAGCTGAGATTTTCCTGCCTATGTTCTCCTCTAGGACTTTAATGGTGTCACAGCTTCTATTTAAATCTTTTATCCACCTTGAATTTATTTTTGTGTGTGGTGTAAGTGGGTGCTCGAGTTTCACTTTTTTGCACATAGCTGTCCAGTTCTCCCAACACATTTGTTGAAGAGGCTGCTTTTACTCCATTTTATGTTGCTTCCCCCCTTTGTTGAATATTAATTGATCATAGAGACTTGGGTTTATTTCTGGGCTCTCTGTTCTGTTCCACTGGTCCATGTGTCTGTTTTTATGCCAGTACCAGACTGTTTTGATTACAGTGGCCTTGTAATACAGTTTGGTATCAGGTATTGTGATTTCTCCTACTTTGTTCTTCTTTCTCAAAATTGTAGCAGCTATTTGAGGTTGTTTATGGTTCCATATAAATTTTTGAAGTGTTTGTTTTATGTCTGTAATTTATGCCATTGGTACTTTAATAAGTATTGCATTGAATCTGTAAATTGCTTTGGCTAGTATGGACATTTTAATGATGTTAATTCTTCTGATCCATGAACATGGTATATGTTTTCATTTGTTTGTGTCTTCCTTTCTTCAGTGTTGTATAGTTTTCTGAATACAGGTCTTTTACCTCCTTGGTTAGGTTTATTCCTAGGTATTTTATTTTTCTTTTTACTATATGGAATGGGATTTTTTTTCTTGATTTCTGCTTCTGCTGTTTCGTTGTTGGTATACAAAAATGCCTTTGATGATATCTGAATTTTGACTTTGTATCCTGCTATTTTGCTGAATTCATTTATTAGGTTTTTTGGAATGAGTCTATAGGATTTTCTGTGTACACTCTCATGTCATCTGCAATCAATGACAATTTTGTTTCCTCCTTTCCCATTTGTATGCCTTTTATTTCCTTTTCTTGTCTGATTGCTGTGGCTAGGACTTCCAATACTATATTGAATAGAAGTGGTGAAAGTGGACAACCTTGTCTTGTTCCTGATCTTAGTGGGAAAGCTTTTAGTTTTTGCCCATCGCATATGATGTTGGCTGTAGATCTCTCATATATGGCCTTTACTATGTTGAGGAATACTCTCTCTATTCCCACTTTGATGAGTGTTTTTACCATAAATGGGTGCTGTACCTTGTGAAATGCTTTTTCCACATCTATTGATATGATCATGTGATTTTTGTCTTTGCTTTTGTTTATGTGATGTATTACATTTACTGATTTGCAAGTATTGAACCATGCTTGCATCCCTGGGATGAATCCCTCTTGGTCATGGTGTATGATCATTTTAATGTATTGTTGGATGCCGTTTGCCAATATTTTCTTGAGGATTTTAGCACCTATGTTCATCCGCGATATTGGCCTAAAGTTTTCTTTCTTTGTTGTGTCTTTATCTGTTTCTGGGATTAGGATGATGTTGGCCTCATAAAAAGAGTTTTGGAGTCTTCCATCAGTTTGGATTTTTTGGAATAGTCTGTGAAGGAGAGGGGTTAGCTCTTCCTTAAATGCTCTGTAGAATTCTCCTGTGAAACAATCTAGTCCAGGGCTTTTGTGCGTGGGGGGTTTTTTGATTACTGCTTCAATTTCATCTGCTGTTATTTGTCTGTTCAGGCTTTCTGCTTCTATATTGAGTTTTGGAATTTTATTTTTTTCCAGAAATTTGTCCATTTTATTTAGGCTTTCAAATTTCGTGGCATACAGCTCCGCATAGTAATTTCTTATAATCCTTTGTATTTCTGTCGTGTCAGTTGTAATCTCCCCTCTTTCATTTCTGATTGTGTTTATTTGGGTCTTCTCTCTTTTTTTCTTGATGAGCCTGCTTAAAGGTGTGTCAGTTTTGTTTATCTTTAAAAAAAAAAAACAGCTCCTGGATTCATTGATCTTTAGAATTGTGCTTTTCGTCTCTATGTCATTTAATTCTGCTCTGATCTTGGTTATTTCCTTCCTTCTACTTGCTCTGGGCTGTCTTTGTTGTTATTCCTCCAGTTCTTGTAGGAATAGGGTTAGGTTCTTTGTTTGAAATGTTTCTATCTTTTTTAGGTTAGCCTGTATTGCTATGAACTTCCCTCTCAGGACTGCCTTTGCTGTGCCCCATAAGTTTTGGGTTGTTGTGAGTTCATTTTCATTTGTTTCCTGAAACTTTTTTATTTCTCCCCTAATTTTATCATTGACCCATTTATTGTTTTATAATATGCTATTCAATCTCCATTATTTTGAGTGTTTGGGTTTTTTTCCCTCGGGGTTGGTTTCCAGTTTCAGTTTCTTGTGGTCGGAGAAAATGCTTGGTATGATTTTAATTTTATTGAATTTGTTGAGAGTTATTTTGTCTTCTATCATGCGGGCTATCTTTGAAAATGTTCCATGTGCATTTGAAAAGAATGTGTATTTATCTTCTTTCAGATGCAGGGCTCTATATATATCAGTTAAGTCCATTTCATCTAGGGCATTGTTCAATGCCACAATATCTTTGCTGATGATTTGTTTGGAAGATCTGTTCATTTTTGACAGTGGGGTGTTAAAATCCCCTACTATAATTGTGTTGCTATCAATGTCTTCCTTGAAGTCCTCTATGATTTTCTTGATGTATTTGGGTACTCCTATGTTGGGTGCATATATATTTACAATGTTTATGTCTTCTTGGTGGAGTCTTCCCTTGAGTATTATGAAGTGACCTTCTGGGTCTCTCTTTATGGCTCTTTTTTTGAAGTCTATTTTGTCTGATATGAGTATTGCTACCCTGGATTTTTTTTCCTGTCCATTTGTTTGGAAAATTTGTTTCTAGCCCTTCACTTTCAGTCTGTGTATGTCTTTTGTCCTGAGGTGGGTCTCTTGTAGGCAGCATATGTGTGGGTCATGCTTTCTTATCCATTCAGCTATTCTTGTCTTTTGATTGGAGCATTTAATCCATTTACATGTAAGTTTATTATTGACAGGTACTTATTCATTGTCATTTTTGTACCTATGTTCATCTCTGTCTCTGTCTTTTCCTTCCTTTCCTTAGAGCAGCCCCTTTAGCATGTGTTGCAGAGCTGGTTTGGTGGAGGTATATTCTTTTAGACTTCTTTTGTCTGAAAGCTCCTTGTTTGGCCTTCTATCTTGATTGAGAGCCTTGCTGGGTAAAGCAGCCTAGGTTGCAGGCCTCTGTTTCTCATTATTTGGAATATTTCTTGCCATTCTCTTCTTGCTTGGAACATTTCCATTGAGAAGTCAGCTGCTAACCTTATTGGGACTCCCTTGTATCTTACTTCCTGTTTCTCCCTTGCTGCCTTTAAGATTCTCTCTTTGTCTTGGAATTTTGCATCTTGAAGTGGGTCTTTTTGGGTTCCTCTTGATTGGGACTCTCTGTGTTTCCTGTATTTGTATGACTTTTTCTTTCATCAGATTAGGGAAGTTTTTCATCATTATTTTTTCAAATAGGTTTTCTGTTCCTTGCTCTTCTTCTCCTTCTGGTATCCCTATCATGTGGATATTATTACTTTTCATATTGTCTTGCATTTCTCTTAATCCCTCTTCATTCTTTCTGAGCCTCTTTTCCTTTTCTCGCTCTTTCTGGGTGCTTTTTTTCTACTTTTTCTCCATCTTGTTGATTTGATCTTCTGCTTCATCGATCCTGCTTTTGATTCCTTCTACTGTGTTCTTCAGTTCAGATACTGTATTCTTCATTTCCTCTTGGCCCTTGTTGATAGTTTCTGTTTCCTTTTTCATGTTGATATAGTTTGCAGTGAGTTCATTGTAGTTTCTGGTAGCTCATTGTGAGCTCATTTAACTTCCTGATATCCAGTGCTTTGAACTCAGTATCTGAGAGTTGAGTTGCCTTTATTTCATTTAGCATTCTTTCTGAGGCTTCCTCCTTTACTTTCATTTGCGTTTTGTTTCTTTGTCTTCCCATTGTTTGTGAGACTCTTCTCGTTAGCTTCACCTTCTTAAATTGATTTGTTTTGGCTCCCTGGGTTTATGGTGTGAACTTCTCTGGTAGAATTCCTGTGAGATTCTGTGGTGTTGTCTCCTTGATCTCCCTAGCTCACTGGTCTTGAGCTATAGTTTAAGTTTGCTCTGTATTTGTCTTTGGGCTTTGATTGTTATTGGGTCTTTCTTTGGTGGGTCCTTCCCACCAGCTATTTAATCGATGGTCACCCTTTCCTCCACCTGTTGTATTTTGTTGTGCTGGTGAGGGCAGGTTGTGTTGAAGCTGGTTTTTCTGTGTGTACAAAGTTTTGATGATTCACTTTTGTGCTTGTTCAGTTGTTTGTACTGGGTAGTTTCTCCACTATTTAGTTGTATTTTCAGATAGGTCCTGAATTGACATTTGTGAGGTTTCCACTCCCTCCTTCACCTTCTTCTGTTGTCATCTATTGGTGGGTTTTTTGTTGTTGGGGTTCCTCTTCCAATGGGTACCCTGGTGTTCACTGCTTCCACCTGTTCTTTGTTGTGATCACTTGGAGGGGAAGGCAATATGGTTTAAGACAGGAGGAGAATATTCTATGATATTTACAGTAGCAGCTAGTAGAGAAGAGATAGGAGATCCTTTGGCTATGTATAGTGTTAACTGTGATCTTTCACCCAACTAGCCACTTTTTAGAAAGGATGGAAAGAAGATAAGACTCTTGCTGGGGAGAGAAGGATTGTGAGTTGCATCTAGAAAGCAGTGAGGTTGTGGGAGGTCAGATTCTGAGGTAAGGTGAGAATAAAGGATAGTAAATAGGTGTAGTGTGTGAGAGAATAGAGTTAACCACTACAGTAATAGAGTTCAGAAAACTGTGAAGTGGGCTAAGATCCAAGAGGGGTGTTGTGAAGTATTTACAATTGTATGGAACAGCTATTATTTACAATAATATTAGAGCAACAATCATGACAGAATCTATGTGATCTGGATAGCAAGAATAGGAGGTATAGGACCTTGAGTAGTGTGCTAAAGGAACACAAGTGACATGAAGGACAGTAAATTAGCAATACACTATGAAAGAGATATCAGAGGAAACCTATCAAATGGTACAATATAACCAGCCAAGCAAAGAAGACTGTACAGAAAGAAGAGGAATACAAAAATACTATTAAAAATTAAAGATGTAAGAATAATGAAAAAATAATACAAATATGCAGTAAGTTGCAGGTTCTCTGTAATAGCAAAGTAAAATTTGTGTCATTGTCTCAACTGTTGGGATGCCCCCTCTTTGGTCCAATTTGATCTTTTCACAGTTCCAGGTTTTTTGTCTCCCTTGTGGGTATTTAAAAATAAAAAGCAGGAGAATGGAGGAAGAAGAGATAAAATTAGAAAGAAAGGAAAAAAGAATACACAGGAAAGAAGGAAAGAGAGGAAAAAGGTATTGAAATATAAAACAATAATAAAAATTAAAAAATAAAATATTACTTAAAAAAAAACTAAAAAACAAACAAAACAACAACAACAACAACAAAAACCCTGTTGTTGGTTTCAAACTGGCCAAACCGCTTTTTCTGGTCTTGCTGGCTACAGCAGGCTGAGGGGTGATTGGTATGGCCTTACTCCCTTCTTGATGTGCACTCAGCCAGTCTTGTGCACACTGTCCCTAGAGCTAGTCTGGCACCTCTCCCCAGCACCTTGGGTGTGGGATCCAGATCTTTCTCAGAGCTCTCTTTCCCTAGGGTTACTGCTGTGGGCTGAGGTGCGGGTGCATGCTCCGCCAGGCTGCCTCAGTCCTGCGGGTTGGGGTTCGAACCCTTCCCAGTGCTATTGGGGTACGCAGGGTCTTCTGCATGGCCTTCCACACAAACTTCCACAAAACCTGGGGTTGGCTACCTGGCTGGGTGGGGAGTAGGCTGAGTGACTGTTGCAGGAGAATTCCCCAAACAGTTTTTCTTTTTGAGAAATTCCTCCTACTCAAGCCTGCCACTCAGTACACCCCAATTCTCCAGCCAGGTGGGTGACTATTGGGGTCAGTGCCCATCACTGCATGACTGACTCTCAACTATCCCAAGCCAGTGACCACAGACTCTGCAGGTACTCACAGCCCCTGTGTGTTTGCCTCTTTATCCTTATTCCCCTCTCTGTGACTTCAAGCAACCAGGTCTCTTCTGGTGCTGCTTAAACCTTGTTTGGCTGGGGAGGGACAGAGCAGTTAACATGGCTTTCTTCCAAGGACTCTGTGGAAGACCAGGTGGGTGGCTGGGCCTGGGGTTACAGCTGCCCTGGTCCCCAAGCTGGTCCCTGGGACCTTATTGTCCTGAAGCACTCTCCTTACCATCTGGTTTTTCAGTCTCCACTACAAATTTTGGTCTCTTATTTTCATATGTGCTGGGGTACTATTGGCTGTTTGCTCTGTTTCTCTGTAAATCAGCTAGGTTTTTCTCCCATGTATAGGGGGATGCAGAATCTGCTCCCTCCTACCCTGTCACCATCTTCGTCCTTCTACAATTGAATTTTTGTATATTAATTTTGTATCCTGTAACTTTGCTGAACTCACTTATCAGCTCTGATTGTGTGCATGTATTTCTTAGTGTTTTTTTATGTATAAAATCATGCCATTTGTAAATTAATAATTTTACTTCTTTCTTTCCAATCTGGATACCTTTTATTTCTTTTTGTTGCTTAAATGCCCTGGGTAGAAATCCTGTACAGTGTTGACTGGAATTGATAGAAGTAGATATATTTGTCTGGTTAATATCTTAGAGGGAAATCTTATAGTCTTTCGCAGTTAGGTACAATGTTCCATGTGAATTTTTTAAAATTAAAAATTTTAATAATTAATCTGAACTTAATAATAATTAATAACTATGCTTAATAATAATTAAGTTCAGATTAATACTAACTTAATTTTAGTAGCATACAAAATATTTTCTCCTATGTTGTTTCATTCTCTCTCAGCATTAAGCTGTTATTGTCACAAATTAAATCTTAATATAGTTTGTGCTGAAGAACACAGATGTATAATTATTTATTTATGAAGTTTTCTTTTAAATCAAACAGAAAAAATAATTTATAAACAAAACATTATTGGGTTGGCCAAAGAGTCTGTATGTTTTTTTTCAATACATTCAAGTTTCAGTGGTGGATAGAACATATAGACAACAGATGAATAAGAAATTGGATAACTTTAACAACAATACAAACCAACTAGACTTAGCACTTTTCCACAAAGTAAAAGATACATTTTTATTTTCATCAATAACTTTATTGGTTTGGATATTTTAAGTATGTTGGCTATCCTCCACATGGTATAATATTCATTGTCCTCAATTAATGTTTCGACTTGATTGCTATCAACTTCAACTGGTCTACCCGACCATGGAGCATCATCCAGCAAGAAATCTCTAGCAAAAAACTTCACAAACCACTTTTGACATGTTTGATCAGCCACAGGACTTTCTCCATACACTGCACAAATCTTTTTTCCTGGCATTTCAGTTGCATTTCTACCTTTCTTGAAATAATAAAGCATAATATGCTGAAAATATTTTGTATTTTCTTCCATCTTCCATATTAAATGGCTGCACAGAAATTCAATAAGTTTGATAATATTTTTTCTTTTTTAAGCTGACATGACAGCTGTCACAATACAGTCTAACAAAATGGTTTTGAATGAAGTTAAACACAACTAAGCATTATCAGAGCCATCTTATGGTAAAAAGCAAAAAACAAAAAACAACATTTTGGCTGACCCCAAATTTTGTCTTTTATATTTACTTGTATTGTTTCCTTTGCCTTTTTAAAATTTTTGTATTTCTGTATGTGGATTCAAGTTATTTTTTGTTGCTCTTTCATTTTAGCCTGAAGAATTCTTCTCTAGGGTAGGTATATTAGCAGCAAACTCACTATTAGTTTATCTGGGAATGTCTAAACTTCTCTTTCATTTTTGAAGGAGAATTTTGTTAGATATAGAATTTTTTATTGACTTTCTTCCTTTTAGTACTTTGATATGATATTCCAGTAATACTGCTTTTTGGTCTCCATGGTTTCTGAGGAGAAATCAGCTTTTAATTTTACTGAGAATCTCTTGTATGTGATGTCACTTGCTGCTTTTAAGATTCTCTTTTTGTTTTTGTTTTTTATCAGCTTGCTCATGTTGTATCCAGAAATGAATCTCTTTAAATTTATTCTACTTGGAGTTTGTTAAGCTTTTTGGATGTGTACATTAATGTTTCTCATCAAATTTGGAAGTCTTTCAGCCATTATTTTTTCAAATATTCTGTTTATCCCCTTTCTCTTTTCCTTCTTTCCTGAGACTCGAGTCATTTTTTTCATTGTTATGCTTGGTAGTGTCCCACAGATCTGTTAAACTCAGTTCATTTTAAAAATATTTTGTTTCTGTTCCTCAAACTGCATAATTTCAACTGACCTATGTTCAAATTTACTGTTTCTTCCTTCTGGTGGCATGAATCTAGTATTTGAGCCCATCTAGCAATTTTTAAAATCACTTGTCATGCTTTTTAATTCTAGAAAGAAAATATATTCCATTTATATTTTCCAATTGCTGAGATATCATTTTTTTCATACTTTTTAAAATTCTAGATGTTATTTTCTTTAGGCTTTTGAGCGTATTTAAAATAGCCTATTTACCATCTTTGTCTAGTAAATCCAATGTTTGGGTATCCTCTGGACAGATTCTATTGATCGCCTTTTCCTGTGATGATCCAGTTTCCTGTTTCTTTGCCTCTTTTGTTGTTGTTTTTGAAGACTAAATAAATATTATCAATATTATTATGTCATATTTCTGAAAAGGAGATACCCTCATATTTTTTTCTAAATTGTTTATACTACACTTATTGCATACATAAAATATTTTAGAAATAAGACCTTATTTTTTCTAAACTCTTAAAACTCCATTTAACTAGCATAAAACTACTCTATATAACAGAGTAGTTTATTTCTAGTTATTGCTGCTCTTTCAAAAGCTGCTTGGTAAGATTTAGGAGGCTTATGCTGATAAGAAACAAATTTCTGAAAGTATTCAATTTTAGGAGAATAACTCATTAAGAGGTGGAAGAAATGAAAAATAAATATTAAGGTGAAATGGTACATTATATAAGATACATCACAGTTAAGTATGCATCTATAACAAAGGTTATTTTGAATCAATCCAGACAATACCTATGTGGTTTACAAATAAGTATTGTGATACTGTGGCCTGACCTTTAGGGTAGGTGTAGCAAGTGTTCTCAATCTTATCATTACCTTGTTAGAAGACTTTGTTCCCTTGGGCTCCATTTTCTTTTTTAAATTCTGAGTCCAAGTTGGATTGTTTCTAACATTTTATAATGTAAATCCACAAATTGCTAAATTATTTCCAGTGCTATTTATTTGCCTAATTGTGCCTCACAATATCTTTAATAGATTTCTCTGTTCATGATGGAACTTGTTTAATATCCGACCACATCTGAAATCTTGATGCTATTACAGAATTCTCATTTACATCCCTGTTTTTTTTCTTTCATGTCTATACTTCTAACTCATACAATCAATTAAAACTGCTTATTCTGTAAGGGCTTTCTCTACATGTTAAATTTATTAGGTCCCCTTCCCATGTATATGGCATGTTTTGTTTGTGCTCACTGTGATGAATTAGTGATAAAGGAAGAGATAGCTCTTAAATGATTTATTAAAAATTGCTTAAATGATTAGTCTAGTAGTTATCAGGGATTCTGACAGCCTTTTGTGCAATAGAGATCTTCAAAGGAGGCAAAGCAGCAAGATTTATGACACTGATAACTGGAACTCTGGTATGACTCTGTCCCACTTTCTTTACTACCATCCTGTATCCTCTTTATTTTGTCCCTGTGTCCTGTGATGATTTTGACAAGAGGTTATTTGAGGCAAAAGATAATAATGAAGATGATGGCCATTCTAATTTCTCTGTCCAATGTCACTGGAGGCAGTAAAACACATTTTCTAACATGTATACCTTCATTCCAGCAGGTTACATTCTTATTTGTCCATTGCCCTATTCTTCTCCACCTCTGTCTCTGCTTTCTGGCCCTTGTATTATAGGTAAACAGAATAGAATATAGGTACTGGCTCTAAAATGGTACAACAATTGAATAGAGGTATTTTAGTTGAGTCATCCTTTCTTTCTATTATGGCATATGATTGCAAGTCTTCCCTTCATTAACTAGTAAAGACCATGAACAAGTAGGTAAATGTGCCATTTCTAAAAATTTTCTGAAGATAAAATTCCAAATTTATTTTTAATTTTTAATTTTTATCTTTTAGTATGGAAATGGAAAGATAGCTCTTCCCTTGTGTTTCTTTCAAAAATGAATTAATGGGAACATAAATTCTGCTAAGGAACCAGCCATAATTTCCATTATCTCTTCAACATATGTTTTTTCCCACCAACACTGATAGTTCAATATTTTGCTGTCATAAAACAGCATAAATAACTCTGTTGGTGATTATATTAAGAAAGTCCCCAAAATATACCAGTAAAACCTAGTTAATTTCACAACTTTTTGGATGCCACATGTGCCCTTGGCACACAGTTTGTAAATTATTCAGAATCTGTATTTCCCCATCCTAATATTTAAAGAATAAATTAGTTGTGGATTTTTGTTTTGTTTTGTTTTTTAAAGAAATTCCTGTCTTTATGAGCAAAGTAAAAACCAGTGACAATGTGGGACACCTCATAATGCCTTATGCAAACATTTTGTTTAAATTTTTAAAAAACTTTTTATTGATTTGAGGAAGAGATGGAGAGAGAGCATTGATTTGTTGTTCCACTTATTCATAAATTCATTGGTTGCTTCTTGTATGTGCTCTGACCAGGGATTGAACCTAAAACCTTGGTGTGTCAAAAAAATGCTCTAACCAACAGAAATACCCAGCAAGGGCCTTGCAAACATTTTCATTAAAACATGTATGAGAGTTTCTATGCTACAGGATTTCATGCTCAGATCCAGCTGTCCCTGCCATATGGCTGCAACATGAAACACTGAAATGGTATCTTTGGTATTTGACCATAAGGAGAAGGGTTAAGCATACAAAAAGTATTATCACTTAACATACTCAGTATATTTTTTAGGCTAAGCTACTTTTAAAGATGAAGTTAACTTAACAAATGACATTAAGTTATCTTTCAGTTTTTTACAGAAATCTCGGGGGTCAGTAGTTTCTAGAGTTTACACAAATATTTGAAGTAGTAACCTTGGTACTGATGGGTGTGGATATATTCATGTCATAAGACTTAGCAGGGTTTATGAAAAATTCTATGGAGAAGGCACAGACTCTGTCCCAGAATTGAATAAAATCAAAAGTCAATGTGTTGCATAACACATGGCAACTTGTACATGCCAGTAATGATTGCAGAAACTTAGTGTGAGCCTCATATAAGAGACATAAAATAGTTAATCCTGTAGACAGGGGAAAAGGCCTGGGTAACTTTCTTTGGTACCTATGACGGTACTTATACAACAGGGATATCAAACTCATTTTCACCAGGGGCCACATCAGCCTCACGGTTGCTTTCAAAGGGCCCAAATAATTTTAGGATTGTATAAGTGTAACTATTCCTTAACTGTTAAGCAGTTGAAATTACATTTGGCCCTTTGAAGGCAACCATGAGGCTAATGTGCCCCCCCAACCCCCGGTGAAAATGCCTTTGACACCCTTGTTACACAATGATTATTAAGTGAACATTGTGGTTGACTGCAAAAGAAATTGAAGCATAGGGGAAAAAACATTAGACGAGATGACATCTTTATCTCCTTAGCAGCTAATGAACAAAATTTTCTCCATTTTTGGTATACCACATATTTTAAAGATAGGCACACATTAAAAATCTGTATTTAAGAGACAAACTAAGGAAAACAACCAAGTAAATTTCCCAGAGAAGGAATGAACAAAGTCATTTGTGAAAAGTATATTATTCAGACAAGCCAACAGGGTAAGGAGGAGGCAGAGGTGAGAATACTTTTCAAGAACAATGAAATCCTTTCTAGTGTCAGCTTATGCTGAGGTCAAAAAAGAGAATAACTGAAACCCATCCATGTGCAACCCTGGTGGCAACTATTTGGTAGAGTGATGGAAGTGGCAAGAGAGAGGCGAAAGAAGACTCAGATGTCAGAGAGTTGAAGGAGTTGATTCTCTCTGGTTTCTATTTTCTCTGCTGCGTGGGAAGAAAGGTTATTTCCTGGGAATGAGGGATTGGGGTTAGGGTAAGTGTTTTAGATAGATGGATCAGAGCCTGAAATAGTTGCTCTGAAGAATCGTGAGAGAGCTGACCAGAAAGCCCTGTGGGCCTCATTGGGTTCACAGACCATGACTGTGGTTGATCACAAATGTTTTAGTGGGAATTCAGGAACTGCTGTGAATATTCCTGTTAAATTTACCTGGAAGATAAGGACTATATCTTCACTCTCTAACCTCCACAGATAACATAATGCCTGAACTTTAGATGATAACCTAACATCATTTACTGTATGACAAAATGCTGACTTATGTCATAAGACGACAACAGTAGTATTGGTCCTTATTCATGAGCATCAGTAGAAAAGTAAACATCCTTGTTGTCTGACTATACCAGCTATGTGCCCAAACTCTTGCACTGTAGTTCTCTCTTCTACTCTCCCTTCGTGGCCCAATATTTCCCTAGTCAAGTGATGGTGACTCTAATGACAGAGAGGGTGACAAGTGCTCATAGAATGCAAATCATCTTTAATATTTAGCAATTACAAAATCCTTTCAGTAGAGATTATTAGTATCATAGCTATAGTAGAAAAACATCCCTGAAGAGAACAGCGTACTTACATAATTAACATGTCCTTTGATCCTCTTTTATAAATTTCATATTCTACCACATTATTATACTTTTTCTTAATGGCAAGCAATTATAAATTCAGTATCAGTTCTTAAAATCAACATCTTTCGTGTTATACAAGTAGTATTAGAAATCTATATCGCATGCTAACCAAATAGAAAAGCATCCTGTTTCCTTTTTACCATGAAGTTCTAGACTGAACTAATTCATAGCTAGAATTTGAATTAAAACTTTAAACTCGTTCAGTGAGAGGCAATTGATAATCAGGAAAACTGTCTCTGTTTTCTTGATCCTTTTAATACCTTTTTTCCCCTGTGTATGTGGTTAGAGGTAAGCATTGATGATTATAAAAATAAGAAAGAAAGAGTCTGGACTTGTATTCTACATAGACTAATATGAAGGAATTGACTTGAATGCATGATGGCCCATCTCAGCCATGTCATAGGACAGCTGGGACAAGGCATATTTCACATCAATTCAAAATAATCTCTGTGCTTTTCCATTCATTTTAGCTATATTAAAGAGGGAACAGGCTGGGACTCGGGAAGATCATATAGCTGATTGCTTTCAAAATGAGACGATATGGGGTATATAAGAACATCAGGCCTTCTTTCTAAATTGTGCAGACACTAGTCTTTACTTAAAAGGTATGCCAGAAAAAAAATTGCTCGATCACAGCCATATTTTAAGATCTTTAATGCATGTCTGTGATTAGGGGTAAAAATGGCTTTAATTTTTTTTTAGAAAGTCTGGCTTTGCTGTGAAGGTCAGTCTCTTCCTAAGCTGCATCAACTTCAAATGTTCTGCTGGCAGTGTCTGCATAAGAGACTGCTAGGCTTCAGTCTGCCATGGGCCCTGGGATTCTACAGGCTCTAGAATCCTATGGTGTGTGTCTATTCATTTCAAAGTTTTCAAAAACAGAAAAATGTGAGAGGATGAATGCTTAATATTAAATGAAAGGGATCTTGTGCTACAGGGCACACATTCTGCCTCGGTTGTATAGAATCATAATTTTGAATCTGAAATTTATATTCTTAATGCAATTTCCAAGTGGAACATAGCTTTTAAAACAGTAAAACAATAAAGGTGGCCATGCATAGCTTACAGATATCACTGTGCTGATAATGCCTGTACCGAAAGTGTCAGAGGTCTCCATGCACAGGTTACTTTTAAAACCAGTCAAGATGCCAGGGTAGGTATTAAAACACTTGAACCATACTCTGAGAAAATAAGGAGCAACCAAGAGATATACCCACGAGTTTTGCATCAACACTTCTAATGGTCAGAGTTAAATTCTCATTCTGTTTCTCTCTCTGTTCTCCAGGCCCTCTGAAATGTTAATTATATCTTGCAATTCCAGGATATCATGAAAAATATGTGAAATCCCAAGTTTTTATTATTTTCTGTTTGCATTTATTCTTGTATACCTTTAGGACTTGAATAATAATGAGGTAAATTTTTTAAAAAAATCAAACAAAATCATTTTATGAATCACAATAATGAACATTAATGTGTACTTGGCAGCTCGGTGTACCCATTTAGTAGAATTTGATGCTTATAACAAGTCCCCATGTGTTTTACTTTCCACCCCCAGATAGACCATCATTAATGGATATCTAGTTTCAAAAGAGACATCTTAGAAAATACAAATAAAAATTGCAGTAACCAGTTTGACAGCATAGGATTTGCCTTACAAGTGAGAAGTGGTTTTAGATATCAGTTACATCGACTTCCACATTCCTCACCTGGGCAATATTATCCAGTGCATTAATTTCCAATTCAGATTATTAAATATATGACAAATTTGAATATCTCCTGTACATCTTATTTTATATTTTAACATTTTTATCCAATCATATAAAGAAACCTATGTAGAATACTTTTATTTTAGGACCAGTTATACCACATTGATAAATGAAAGTGATGTTGTGCCTTATTAGCATTAATGAAAGACTTCCTTCTGTGGGAAACGTCTTTCATTTTTCTTAAAGGCTCAAGATTTTTCTTATCAACATATGTTATTTGTCTCTCAGAAAACAACAAATATATGAAAGAGAAACAGTTTCATAGCTAATACTATAACTTTTACTTACACTATAACTTTTACCATTCCTTCCTGCCCTCTACCCTCCCCCCACCAGAAAACCCCTCACAAAATTATTTGAATTTGGCAGAAATAGTTTGCTGTGATTAATTGGCTTTCTGGTATGTGTGCCACACTTCATTTCATGATTAAGATTTCTGACTCAAGAAATTGTCAACAAAAGACAATATATCAAAGTTTAAATATCAGTAATAAAAGAGTACAGGAGATAGTCTGTAACTACTTAGAACTGAAAGCATTTTATTGAAAAAGGTTTGTTTTCTTTGGCAGCCTTTCATGACCTCCTACTGTTGACAAAACTAGCAGCCTGTGCTGTTTGAAGTGTAACTACAGCAGAAGCTGCTGCTTCTGAGCACTTACAGGATTTATCTCTAAATTAATATTTTCATCAAACACACGATATACCTTACATAATCTTTAAATTATAGGGAAACGCTAGAAGGGAGTTCTGTAAGTCACTGGCTGAAGTTGTACAGGAGATTTATGGCTCTCTCAAGTCGACATTTGTGACTGACCTACAGCCCACCAGCGCTATTACTTCCCTTTTCTGGTTCATGGTAAGTGCTGCTGCCTCCCAATAAGCCTCCGGAGCCCATTAGTGCTCAGGCCCTTCCCTTATGGTAAATACGTGCATCTCCATTCCCACTTCTTAATGTTCAGCCGTGCTGAAGGTAAATAGAAACCCAGGTTGCCTTTTCTTACCCGAAACCCTTTTTCATGTGCTTTGTCACAAGTGTGGGTGCCCCAAGTCCAACTTACCTCTGGCCCTAAATAAGGTGATGCTTTCCAATATAGTTTACTCACAAAAAATAGCAGGTTTCCCCTTTCTGACATGGTTGTAAGGTTCTGGATTGTGAGGTTTTCTATTTTTCGCTGCCAGCACCATAGCTAATTAAAAAAATGCATAAAGATTGATATGAAGGTAAATATTAAAGGCACAAAAGGGAAGGGAAAGCAAATTACTTAAAATGTCAGAAAAGCTAAGACATTCATCTTCCCTGCCGCAATTTGTTTTTCATTAATAAAATATACATTGTTTTCTGCTTGGAAAAGTTATTAGTGGGAAAACAGTCTTCAAGAAGCTTTGTCCCTTCTGAAATGAAGTCTTTGTTTAGACACTGGGGATGGGGGTTTTGTGCCATTGTCTAATCTGTCAGATTAGATGAGTAAATGTGTTTAGGGGTGCAAAGATGTGCAGCCACACCTGCTGTGCAAAGCTGTGAATTCACAACTCTTCTGACTATTAAAATGTGTTATGCTGGAAGCTCTTTTGTTGTAATGGAACTGTTGGTGGTTGTGTGTTTGAAGTGATGCAAATGTCAGGCCTTATTACAATCATAATAATCACTCTAAAAATAGCCTCACATTTTGACCATTTAATGTTAATATGCAGCAAATTAAAGGCTAAGCACCTTATAGATTTGAAGATGTTAAATTGATGTTGCACTCAAAATTTTCTAAGCGAAAAGTCCACTAATGCAATAACATTCATAGTCCACAAAAGATTATAGTCATTTGAGAGTTTTAAAGTAATATAGGAAGCAAATGAAGGATGCACAACAAAATATGAAGGCAATATTGTGACAATAAAATTATTGTCAGAGAATGATATTAAATGTGATCCTTAGAGAATGCTAATTATCATTTCCTTATTTGTTGATGTTTGTGATTTTCATATGAATATACCATGATATTCTACTCCCTCGGCTAAATATTGGATTATGCCTAAGCA
The DNA here is from genome assembly GCA_004027735.1 of Carollia perspicillata. NCBI lineage: Eukaryota > Metazoa > Chordata > Mammalia > Chiroptera > Phyllostomidae > Carollia > Carollia perspicillata. The sequence continues at coordinate 42,469 of PVKM010000785.1, read as the reverse complement.
GAGTTAATGCTTTCTATTTATCCCTGATAATACAGGCTGGGTTTTTTGGTAATTTTTATTATTTTACTTTGCTGAAATGGATGTAGCTGCATTTAATAATCTTAAAAAAGATAATATTAACGGCCTCATTTATCAACTCAAGATGCAGTTTCTTAAATTTACTCTTCAATCCAAATTGCGTTTTATATATATGCATATATATGAGTATTGGTGTTCTTTTAAAAATGTTTGAGTGTCTAATGAATCTATAGGAATTTCTTCTGTGTAAGTTAACAGGGTGTTTGCTGAAGAATGAGAAAATTTTTTTTAACATTCTAAAAATTAAAAAATGGAAAAAAGAAAACAAAACATTAAACCAAAAGAGCCTCTGTTGTCACTTTTATAACATTAAGCAGCTTGTGGCAGGTTTAATAGACCCTAATCTAGAGAGGCCTTTTTGGGGACCTTAGACCTGTATGGCCTCATTAATTCAATTGGTACGTGACAGTTCAGAGGTATCCTAAGCCAGCCATTACCTGCAGAAACAGACTCTGATGCCAGCGTGGCACGTACACTGTCTTCAGATCAAGATTCCTCATCCTCGATAACTGTGATTAGAGAAAATCTCTAAAACATAAGAATGATTTTTCTGTATAAGTACTAATGGAATCTGATCATAAGATGTAGGGCATTCCCTTCCAAAATAGATTTTTAAATATTTTTAATACTAACCTAGAAGATAACACAAACTTAGCAGAGCAAAGAGATTAGTTTAAAATAATTGGAAGACATTGGCCTCCTTCAACTCTCCCCAAAATTGTCATGTTATGGCGACGTGGGCGTATAATTAAGTTGTTCTCATTTGACAATCATCATGATGCTGAGACCTGGATTTCATATTGGGTAACATCTGGATTGTCCTGCAGATATGGCAGGGTGACAGCTTCACACGTTCCCTGAAAAGAGGCATCCACACACTGACAGTCACTCATCATTCAGAAAAAGAAAAAAATGAAATGGAAGAGCGATTTTCCTCCTGAGTCTTAATTTAGGCTAATCTATGTAAAATACATTATCTAATAGCAACCAGCGCAAGAGCAGTTTTCTGGCACAATGCAAATTGCAGATTGTCTCAATTATAGCAAGAAATATTTACCTTGTGATGTAAAAGGGAAAAAGTTTTTATTGAAGGCCAACTTTATAAAATAAAGGAAATCTAGAGTAATTGAAGATTTAATATAATTTAATTAATGCTGTAAAAATCTTAGATTACTTTTCTTCTTATCCTTATATGTGTGCCCAATGAAAACATTAAATGTGAAAATGCTAAACTAACATGTAAACCTAGTATTTTAATTACATCAGTGCCAAAGTAAGTTCTAGCCATTAGTTGTCAGAAGAACTCTTGTTGATAACAGGCTTGTTCATCATAAAGTTTTATAAAATTAAAAACAATATATAAATATGTGAAAAATAATATTTTTTCTTTTTGAGGTTTGCTGAAATTTTCTACAAATCTTTCTTTCTTAACTTTGCACTCATTCTCCCTAATACTGTCGGTGTTTCAATCTTTTACATTTTCCTCAGAGCCCTGTGCCTTTGTTTTCCATGCCTGTTTTGTTCTGGCAAAATACTGACATGGCTTAAAACTTTCCTGCACGGATGACACTTAAAGAAAGGCAGATATACAAAGATTGGTTTCCATTTCCTGAAAGTAATGAAAGTCACCATATGCAGTGGATCTTTAGGAAAGAAAATGCATTATTTTATGGAAGATATTTTTTTAAACGTTATGCAGACTTCTCTTGGTCTGCAGTATATCCAGTCCAGCTAAACAGCATCAATAGTCTGACTTACATTTTTACGTGCTGGATTAGTCTTTATATTTGTTTTGATAGAAAAGCAGGCAACAGCCTATTTCATGGACAATAAATTCAAGATAGTAATGATGAGATAGTATTGCCTCAGCTAAGTGCACCCAGATTGGAGGGTCACATATTTGACCTCGATCTAGTATGGTCCTTAATGAATCTATATACTTGATTAGAGTTACTGTCTTTTTTATGGCTCAAAATAGCTTTGCATGGAAAACTAGCTTATTTTAAGTAGAGATGAGAGAATTATTTTGTTTCCAACACATTTCTAAAACTTTCCCAAGGACCTTTAAGTGCTTGCTTTAAAAATTTAACCTGCCTGCAAGCTGTCCTTTATCTTGAAATTCTGGTTTGTTTTACAACCTTCATTGCACAGGGAAGAAGTACTTCTCTGTCACCTTTTAGTGGTACAAAAAAATTCTCATCGTTCAAATAATATGCAGAATTACTGAGATATAAGATTAAAGCCTCAGTATTGTGGTTATTACAGAATTTTTCAGGTCTATCTTCCTTGTCCTATTTCATAAAACAGAATGGAAGAATTGCTGTTGGCATGTGTCATATTGGGAGATTTGGGTAAGTAACAGTAAAAAAACCAACAGTAAGGATTAGAACTTGGAGCCATTATATCTTTTGTCCTATTTTGTGTTTGCTTTGTTTCTTTTATATACCAAGTTTTCTTAGTATTTTGTCAGCTTCAAAGTAATTGGGAGTTTTATAGGGTCTAGTCACAGATACCAGCATTAATGTCCCAGTTTGCACGCAATGCATCTTCTTTGTTATGCAATGGTCTTTTACATCCCCCTTCTCCTGCATGTAGCTTTTTCCTTATCTGTGCTTCCAACTCCATCTATCTGTCTGCTCCTCCAGCTGCATCGTTTCCTATTAATTCAAGGAAGTGATTTCTTACTTCTTGTCACTCTCTCTCTTTCTGCCACTCACTCTCAATCTATCAGAACTGGTTTCCTCATTCTGGGACTACGCTAGACTCATGTATCTCCCTTGCTCCATTCCTCTTTCAGAAATATCATCCTTTTTTTTTAAATGCAGTTTTTGGAAAGTCTCCTTTTTCTTCTTAATCTTTTTCAAATGTTTGGGATTTGGAGAATAAGCACAATTAGACAGTTAAACACTGATTTCACGTTACTATGTATTCTCCTGAAGAAATAAATATTTTCTAAAAGTTTCTAAAAGCATTAAATAATAGGTTTCCATAGTATAAAACTCATTAATAAATATATTCAAGGTTTTTAATCAACGACATCTAGAGATGAAACAAGTAGCTCTTAGGTGTGAGGTATTGTTTCTAACAACAATAATAATATTAGAATACAAAGAGACAGGTTGTCCATATTTCCAGCCGTGCTTCCTAGTATTGGGTGTAGGCCTGAATCTGCAAAGAATAAAAATGGTTGTAATTTTAAGTTTTTTAGTGTACTACTTCATAAACTTGGATTGCTTGTATATTGTTATTCCTCCAGTTCTAGAATGTTCTGGTCACATACCCTGTTTAATATGTAATTTTTAGTGGATATTTTTATGTCAAAAGAAAAGTGTCAAAATTGTTAAGTCATTCTAACAGTATCAGGAATTTCATGTGGAATTCAATAGTCACAAGGTTTTTTAAAAAATAGCATTAATATGTTCCTAAGCCCCTCACAATGAATACAGTATATAGGTCAATTAGCTTGTCTAAGTTTTAGAGGTAAAACAAAAATTCAAATTAAAGAGACTGCTTCTAATCCAGAACTTCTTTCTTACCGATGTTACAAACAAGGTAAATTTTCAGTTACATGCCACTGAAAATATCTCAGAAATAATCATTTTAATAGATATATTAATCCCATTAATTCCAATTTTGAGTGGGATTTCTACAGTAACTGTCAAATAAACTCTGCATTAAAAATAAACCTCCACTGGCATAGAAAGTTCCAAATACTAATGAAGGGGGAAAGGCTAGGAAAAGGCAAACAAATCTATTTTAGGGGAAAAATAAACCTCAGGGTGAAAACTAATTGAGGATATCAGAGCAGGGTCTCCCATCTTTGTAACATAATTTATAAATTAATTTTTTCTCGGTAAGATAATGAAACATGCACCCTTCCAATAGTTACTAGGAAAAAAATCACTGAATGATATCACTGTAATTCAAAATGAAATAAATTGATTTTCCTTTGCTCTATGTAATTGTAACATAAGTATGCCATAAACTATGATATAGGCAACACCCACAACTCTGTGCAAGCAAGCTCACGTTTCCAGTCCATTTTTACATACCCCAATAAACAGAACGAAATATTTAACATGATGGTAAAGCTCAGTTTTCTCCCACTTCTTCATGACAATTATTCCATAACTCAGTACCCCGTACATCCTTGTTGAAGAGAATGAACTATTTTTCTTTTCGAGTGATATTAATCTAGTTTGCTGTGTTAGCGGGGACACATTCACCAGGCTGAGCTCAGAACACATTTTTAATTCTAACCGTAGGAAACACAGCCAGAGAGTTCATTAAGATATATTAATGAATAACAACTTCTTCCTTTAAATGAACTAATATCTAAGTTTAATGAAGCTCAGGTTATAGTGATTTTCTGGCTCAAGTGCTCCTCTTTCTACCTAATTATGTGCACAGCATTCTGACAACAAGGAGTGTCCTTAACGTTAGATAAGAACCTGGGCTTTTATCTCAATCAATAGTCTTTAGCCTTTGAACCCGTGTCAGTGGAAGACCAGTCCGTCACCTTCAGTTCTACCTGATCTCTTTTTCTTCTGGATGCATGCTGCCACTTACAAAAGAAACCCAGGCACGCACACTCACGCATGCACTCACACGTGCTCATACACACACATGCACACACCTAAGATGTAAGCAGGCAACGTGTTTAGATTATTTGTGTGTCTGTGTACATGTGCATGCACACAGGCATGTGTGGACAGGATCCTTTATAGCTGTAAAGATGTGTGACTGTAATGATGATGTTAAAATTTTCTTGTTTCCTTTCACTGGGCTTTGTGTATCTCAAAGGAGCCCCATATGGTGCTCTTTGTCCGTGTCATTACCTCGTTACAGCCACTGTCTGCCAGCCAAAGGTAGACTGAGCGCTGCAGCTGTAGACAGCGATACAACTGGAATTGTCTAAGGTCAACAGTGCCGTAATTACTTTAAAATGTCAGCGTACAATAAAATACAACAGTTCATCTGGCAGAAAGCAAATTAGCTTTGACCATAGCGTAATTACCCTTTTCTCAGCACCATTAGAAGAGATCAAATCTCCACATTCAGTGTTTGAGGAAAGGCCATCAGAGTACACTCTACCTGACAAGGATGCACATTTGCCATTTTGAGATGTAATTAATTGTCCCTATAATAGAAATTTTTATATTTGACTCTGGAATTGAAATGTGTAATAACCTGGCTTCTTCATTTTAACCATTTTGATGCTGGAAAGAAAAGTATGTTTTGCCAAGTACAAATAAGTAGTATCGGTATCATTCAGAACATAGTTTTCATTTTGATAACAATTAATTCCACCACAAGAGTGCTTTTCCTGAAATGACTACCATGTACATTTAGAATGGTACTGATGTCTACATCCCATATCAGAGCAAAATTAAGAAGTCAATATCATTAAACTCTTTCTTTCATAGCTTCTTTTTCTTCTTTGCATGTGTATTTCCTATCTGGCTAGGATAATGTGAAGAGAAGTGGCTTTCAGACTGACTTCTGAAAGGTTGATTCCTGCTACTGATCTCCGCCTCTCCCTCAAACACAAGGGCAATCTAGGTAAAAGAGTGCCCCTCCCCCACCTCCCACAGGATTAATGTGCCATTATGCCAAGAACATCCTCTTTTTTCAAAGACACTCAACATTAATGGTGGAGGGTACAAATGCACCAATGATATAGTAATTTGATTAACTCAGAAACAAACAGCAAGGAGCTGACCAGTGACAGTCCCTGTAGGGCAAAGACTTCACTGCTTGTTGACTTTCATTAATATTTAAGGGCACCAAAGATGCTTTAAGCTGATTTGAAATGACTTAAGGTGTCTGAACAGCATTTCTCCTTGTGCCTGGTTGTAGATACACATGAAAAACAGCTGTTTTGTATCAGAAGAGCCTTGCACTGTATTTAGGGAATTCCATCACCATAAAGATGTTTACATTTTCTTGATGTTTCATTCACTGTGTTGTGGCTTCTTCATACTTTTTCAAATGAAAGCATGCTCTCTAGGGTTCAAAAATCTCTCTTTTGTGAAAAGAGATTTCCTAGGGGGAGACTATTTATGAAACCAACAAGGAACTTTATAGTTGGCAAAAAAATTCTTAACATGACCCTTTCTTATTGAACCGTTGCTGGTTTTAATGTGTTAAAGCCAAAATAATAAACAAGCTTTCTGGTAAAATCACTGTAGCATAACACTGATCAGTTTATCTCTTTGGAGCAGAAAATTATGGCACACACTGAGCTTTCTTCCCAACGGCTGTGTTGCTTTGTTCTTCTTCAATGTCATTTATAACTCTTAGGTCATTTCACAATGTAAGAATAATAAGGCCCAAGGAACATTTAAAAAATAAGCAAAATGGTCAGATAAAGCTTTTAAATAGGTACGAACATTTGGAAAGAAAGGAATACTCTTCCTTTGAGGTCCATCTAGTTCTAAGAGTAAATCAAGATGCCTATGAATATATTTAATAGGTACTTTGTAGAATTTAGGGAAGTAAATATCACAGGGTGAGCTTGAAGGATTCAATTAGACTGACACTTAGAAACTGGCAATACTGACCAAACTGGAACTTTTAGTTGCCCACGAACATCATGAATTAGACTTGCTTTACTTTGAAGGAGAAGTGGTGTTGTTTTTTTTTAACCACGTAAAGTTGAAAAAGGCTTTGGTAGGCTAATCAGGCCCTTAATATAGACTAAAATTTGTATTAGGCCTGAATTTAAGGCCTTTGACAATCTTACCAAAATTCCCCTTTACTCTTACCTTTTCCCAATGCAAACTCTCTCCTCCAGGTAACTGTCCCTACCTTCTACTCCAGCACTATGCAATCGGGAGTCTCTCCCATTTGGTGTCGAGGATGCTCTCTCTATGTGGTCTTCCACCGTCTTTATTACTGCTCCAAATTATATTCATATTCCACCATTTCTCTCAGTAGTTTTGTCCTTAATGGAGCTCCACTTGTCCATCTCACAATTTCACCTTTCTCTTCTAAATATCTAAAAATTATATAAACTGTGGGAATACTCTAGCGCTAAGATGCTTTTCAGATTTTTTTGTATTCTTCCTCTTATTTAATTCATAGATATGTTGCTTTAATAGCAAAACTCAGTTGCTCCTGATGGCAGGGGTCGTGTGTTAGTTGTCACTGCTTCCATCACTGCTGTGCTCCCATGCTGTGCACCTGATAGGTGTTTAAAATTGTTTCCAATGAAGTGATTCAGTAATTTGGGAAATTTGGAAAAATATAAAGGTGTCAGTGTCTATATAAAATAAGTGAGTAATAACTACATATGGTGAAAATTATTAAGAAAAAATACCAAAATACTACACTTCTAAATCCAAACACTTTTTCAAGTTTTTATATTAAATCTATCCATGACTCAAAGGCATCAACTTGTTTTTGCTTGATACAGTGGCATAAACTAAAGAACACAAAGTGAAAGCATAGTCTACAAATACTACAAATGACATAAAGCTAGGAGTATGTAAATCAAAAGCTAACAGTGTGCTATGTTACAGATTTGGTATCTGGAAAAAATAAAAACAAGCATTCTTAAGGAAATCACAAAATAGATTTATCAGAAGATGTAAAAATGTAAAGAGAGAGATAAATCTTTGGGGGAAAAGGTTAAAACTAACATAATGTGCAACACCTAGAGCTAACATGCTTCTTACAGAATCCAGCCTGGCTTGTAGAAAGGCAAATCACCTCTATACAAAACAATGCACATGAGTTTTCTTCAACCAACTGAGCAGTCAGTTAAAGGCATCCAATTATTCATTTGACATTTCCGTTACATTAGTAACCGAATTGCTAAGATTATATTTTTATTACGAAACATTTGTTACTATCAGCCCACTCTACTTTTTCCTTTCCTTTAAGTACTGACATCAGAAAGCATTTCCTTTTCAATTAACTTAAGTCATTATATCTTTCTTCATTTAAACTGCAAGTAGAATTACACATGCAAGGCCTAGTACTGGACTACAGATTAAAAATAAAGACAGGTTTAACATGAGAAATTAAATGTTTTAATTTTGCACATTTATTTTAATGATTTTCATAAGACCCCTTAATTTGGAGCTATTAATGCATAGCAATCTTAATATATTTTCAGAAGTAGACCCTGTCAGAATTATTTCATGCCTTTACTTCTTCTGTTAAAATTTAAATTCTTCCACCCCTTCCTCTACTCAGCTGATGGTGTCGCTTTTATTCCAATGACAAAAACAAAACAAAACAAACAACTTCTCCTTCTGGCCAAGATGAAAACCCAGGGACCAAGTTTACCCTCCAGGATCGAATAACAAAACAAAACAAAGAACAACAACCAACCAACCAAACAAACAAACAAACAAACAAACAACATGTTTTCAGGAAAATGGAAATCAAGGAACAAAGTACAGTGATTTGTGAGAGAGTGGAAATCACTTAGATAAGCTCTGTTATTAATAGAGTTCACTGTTTTTGAGATATTTCAGTTGTGGAACAGGGAGAGAAAACACAGGGGAAGCCAGCAAACCTCCTGCACTGAGGAAACAGAATTCAAAGATTGTGGAGTGGGAGGTTGGTAGGTGTCCCAGGGCAGAGTACCAGAGAAGAGGGATCTGAGATCTGCATGGAGAGAGTCCCGGAGACCTGTAGGAAGTAGTGGATCTGAAGAGTTAGTTGGTCAGACCTGCATATGAAGAAACCACCCAAGGCCAGAGAAAGAGTTATCTGTGAAGAGTAAAGGCAACAGAGCCAAGCCTCACAAAGTGTCCAGATTAATACGTTTTCACTATCTAGAAAGGAAAACTCATAAATCATGGCACACCAGGTAGAGGTCTTAGGAAGGTCTTCCCTCCATAGTGGAAATACTTAGTTTCAGATTGTCCCATATCTCCCTTTAAAAATCATAATAATAAAAGACTGAAAAGAATCAAAATGTTTCCAAGTAACTTAATTCATTCCAAAAGAAAAAACAAGGATATTTATAGTAATACTAACTACCCAGCATCAAACAAGGTAAAATTCACAACATCATCACAATAAATGAAGGAAAAACACTTGACAAAATCCAATACCCGTTTATGATAAAATCTAAGCAAACTAGAATTCAGAGGGAATTTTTTCAACTTGATAAAGGGCATCTATCTACAAAACATAGTGTTTTATGTTTTCCCCTGAGAAAAAGAAGACGTGGATCCCCAGGCTCACCATTTCTACTCAGTATAGACTGGGGTTTTATCATGTACATTTAGGCAAGAAAAATATAAGGCATCCAAATTGGAAAAGAAGTAAAGCTGTCTTTATTTTTAGATGACATGAGCGTCTAAGCAGAACATTTGATGAAAATTAGGAAAAGAAGCTATAAGAACTAATAAGTGAGTTTGGCAAGATTGAATAATATGAAATAATATACCAAATGTATTGTATTTATACATACCAACAATGACTAATAAAAAATTTTAAATGAAAAAACATACCATTTAAAATAGTCCTCATCCCTCTCCGCACTAGTCCTCATTCAATGTGCTTCAGCCGTGCTGAGTTATTTTCTATTTCTCAAGCCATCAAGTTTATTATGGCCATACACTTCATGTTTGTTTTTCTCACTTTCCTGCTGTATTTGCTCATTGCTTATTATTGCATTACCTAGATTTTAGAAGAAATATCACCTCCACTGAGAAGTCATCTCTGATCATCCTATCTAAAACAGTCACCACAGCTACCCATCACTTCCTATGTTCTATTACTACAATTATTTTCTTCAGAGCTTGATCACCATCCATCCATTTGTTTATTTTTGTTTCTCCTACAAAGTGGCAAATTCCATGAGAATACAGACTTCATCATTTTGTTCACTGCCTGTATTTGATTATCTAGAACAGTGTTTCACAGAGACTAAGCACTCAAAAAAGAACAAACATGTATAGATTGTTGTTAAATCAATGAATGTTCATTGTATATTATGTGGGTAACATATAAAGATGAGCTTTTTTATTTAAAAGTATTAGTCCATTTTTAAGAGTTTTTGATTCCTAGTTTGAAAGTTTTCTAAAAATAATTAATTTCCTAGACTGTAGGCCTATAGTTATGACTCATCTTTGTGGTATTAGACAATATAGTGGTATTACAATCCTTCCTGACAGTTGTCTAATGGCAATAGTAAAATAATAATAGTGGGCTCCAGGACATGTTTGGAATCAGACTGAATAACTCTATCCAGGGTATATACTACGTATATGCTAGTTGCCTTATGTATGTTATCCTAATTATTCAAAAATACAGTCACAAATATTGCTATTTCTATTGTGCTGATGGAGAAAATCAGCCTTAGTAAAAAATAATAAAAACTTACCTATTAAAATAGAGAAAGTGTGGTACATATCTAGGCCATTTATGAGGTTGATCAGACCTACGAAGTTTTATTACACCACATAGGTTCTCAGGGACAGAATGTTAGGTGAATGAAGCTCTACATCTTGAGAGACAGTTTGTCTTTACTTAATCCTCAATTCTTGTGCCTTTTTCTGTCCTCTCTTGCTCTCTCTCTGTCTCTCCCTCCATCCCTCCCTCTCTGCCTCCTTCTCTTTTTCTTTTACTCAGTCACTTGACAAAGTGTTGCCCAATGAAGGCCAATAGATTTTATTAGTTAATTTGACTAAATTTTTCACTGATTCATATTTTAAGTAGAATCAATATAGGACTGTAAAGACCAATGTGTTGCTTAGGGACTTCAGTACTAAGAACAGCAAAGTGTATGATTTATTATTATTTTACACAAAACATTCCTCTGTTTTATTTATGGCCTAGTGCATTTATATAACAATGTCATCAATACATACAACTGCCAGGAAAAAAATCACATTGAGTAGAGATGAAGAATGGCTTAGAACTACTTATCTCTAAGAGATGTCATTAGCCTAATCTTTTTTGCCAAATATTTCTCTCTCTCTCTCTCTCTCTCTCTCTCTCTCTCTCTCTCTCTCTCTCTCTCTTTTTGTTGTTCAGGTACAGTTGTCTCCATTTCCTCCACCACCACCACCACTCACCCCCACCCCAGCTGGCCAAATACTTTTAAAGTCTATGTGCTGAATACCACCTTGGAAACTAGGCATTTTTTTGTTTATATATTTTTTCAAAATTAACATGCAAAAAATGTAATAATCTTTCTATCCTCCCATCCCCACAAAATAGAATTACCATCTTATTCTAATATGCAAGTTTAATTATTTTTTTCTAAATAACATCACTCTGTTGTTTTAAAAGCCAATCATTGTACACAACCCTAAATGGAGGCATGTGTTAGCATAGAATCATTCGAAAGGATCAGGTGCATATATTTAAGAAAAAAAAAACTATGTCAGAATGAATTTCATAGTGATTCAGGGTAATAGAGACAGGCAAGGGAAAGCCGAACACCACATGGAGGCCATTTGTTCCTTCAAAGCATGTTGCAGATTCAAACCTTCAGATAAAAATGTACAAGCTGCCAACTTCAAAGGAGAAGCATTAAAAAACCCAGCAATTGAGAAGTGTACCTTGCATACATAAACACTTAGTGTGCACATGTGTGCTGGTACCTCACATCCATAGGGCATATCTGATGTCAACCCATATTATCTTAATAGCTGAATTAGGTAACTGTTAAAAACTCTGCATTCATAATGCTTTGTGTACATAAAAAAATTCATAAGGTTCTGTAAAAATCCTGGCATATATAATATTAACATTATTTACATTTAATTAGGCAAAATCAAATCCTACAAAGTTGTTTCATTAGATTTCTCCAAGGCCAGTTGTTTATGTAAGCACTGAATCATTAATATGCAGTTTCTTTCATAATTATAAGGCTGTCAGATAAGAAACCTGCTGCGTAGGACAGATAAAGAAACTTGGAGATAGTCACAGATATAAACCCCAATTCACACGTCTAGAGCATTTAGAAGAGTGTTGTGTGAAAATGGAAATCATTTTATAGAGACAACATGGAGCAGTGAAAAACAAGTTAATGTTTATTGGTTTGTTTTCTTCTTTTTAAATGAAGAAACAGGTAGAAAAATCAAATACTAAAACTATTTATTAGCATTTTCATTTAAATAATGGATTACAAAAGTAAAAACATTTTTTCAACATAGTTAGATGGAGATGTGTGTCCATCCATGGTAGTGGTGGCCTAACATGTCGCCACCCTGTTTCTGAGTTCTCTTCCCAGCAGGGTCTTGTGATGATTTAGAAATAGCCATATCCAAAAGTTTGTTTAATTCTATAACCAGAAGTTAACTATAGTAATTCTACTTCCTACAGTTTTCTCATGTATGCATCATCCAAACAATCATACTCTCAATGAAATAATTTTCAGTCCTGTATGTTGATTCCCATGTAGCTTATTCTCAATCTTCCTTTACTTCCAAGAGGAAGGTCCACGTCTGATGCTCAGCCTCTACACTTTCAGTGTCACCCACCTCAGCCTCTGTGTAACTCAAGTCCCTCTTGCCAGACAGGCCTTCCATGTCTTTCTTCTTCCCCAGGTGACAAAACATTGTGCTATTAGTCCAACACTGCCTTTGTCATGCTACCTTTTCCTATGTATATGTCATCCCTTGATTCAGTGTCAAACTCCCTGTGGCCCAAGACATTGAAGTTTAATTCTATTCCTTCTTACAGAAGACACAGCCAACTTCTCCAGGGCAACAAAAGCAACATTTTCCCAGTTTTTTCAAAGGTTTTTAGACCAGGGTGGGATGGGGAGGGCAAGGGAGTTATTTTTTCTGTTAATCAAAATGCATGATAAACCTTTTCTTCTTGGATTTTCACAATTTTAATTTAAAATGAAGAAAGAACAGCAGAAAAAAAATCTTGGCTTTCTTCGTCAACCCAGTATTTTCCAACATTTTTAAAGGCATATATCTTAACATTCATAGAATATCTAAAATAAAATTTGGGAAATAGATATTAAAAATATTGCTCTTACTGTCTTATACACTGAATGTTCTCCTTGAGAAATAACTCTAGAAAATACATCATGTCTTATTTTTAGTTTATGTAGTCCAAACATCCTCAGTGATTTCCACATGTATTCAAATTGCCCATCTATCAACTACACCTCATTGTTCACTACTTTCTATTAATTCATTTTTCCTTATTTGATATTTTTTTAACAACATAACCACATCCTTCATTTATTTGCCTCAAAACAGGACTTGAAATTCCAAATCTACCCATCTTCAACTTCTTTGCCAGACACTCCTCCATTCATAATATCCAGTGACCAGCACTTCGTACCTGAAGGACTCTGTTCATACAACCCCTTTCAAGTAGCACAACTCATTCAGTCTTTTCACACCATGCCACCCACTGGAGTACCATGACTAGTAATATCGGCCTTCTTAACCTCTCCTAGCGCACCATGGTGTCCTTAATCTTGAGTGGCTAATCTTTTACTCAACTCTTATCTGCCATTTACTTTCTTTGTTCCTGTCTCCAAATTAGTTTTAAAAAAACTTTCCAGAGTCCACTTTAAAATGACTGAACTAAGTATTACTGCATAACAAATCCACAGCAATTGGCGTGATATTAGATACTTAATGATCCTGGTTTGGCAGTGTTTTGCTTGAATAAGTAATGGTTTTGGAGAAGAGGCTTACAGCTCAAAGAGATATCCATACAGAATTCACAGATTATGGATCCACCTACAATAGTGCAAGTAACCCCATACCTTCTTGCAATGACTTATTTTACTTTTATATGTATATGTTCAGTGTGTTTTTTATTTTATATTTTGTTCTTGTTTATTCTATTACAGTTATAAATGACCATTTTCTCTCACATTTTTAAACTTTAATTTGATAACCAGATTGTTTCCCTCTTCAATTTTTTTTTCTGTAATGAGGAAAGGGAAAAAGAGTAAAATTATAGAGTTTGAAGGATGAGGAAAACTCAAAACTTAGTGAAATTCTGAAAAAACGATTTGGGTAGTCAGATTAGTATATATAAATTAGGCTCCTGGAACGTAGAAGAAATCTGTCTCAGAAATAAAAGCAATCAAAGTTAACTTCAGCTAATATACAACTCTGACAATTATTTTTGCTAGTGACTATGCACTCACATCATCTTACAGAAAAAATATCTCTTAGATGCTTCTGGGCCACCTGACAGAAATTGCCAATATTGGCATACTTGATACTTCTTCTTCCCTTTTACCACCCATGCATTTCTCCAAGGTTCAAGTTTAATCTTACAAGTTTCTTCCTCTTTCTCCTGATGAGTTTGTTTAGTTTTATGGCTGCTTTTATAATGATGACTCACAAAGAATTGACATGATCTCCTCTGCTCAGGTGTAGTGTCTGGTTTCTACCTGCAGACTCACATCATCATCTCAGGTTAAACAAGTCAAAGGCTAGTTCATCTCACCCCAGTTCTGTATTCTTCATTTGTGGTAAGGTTAAATCTTTATTTTCATAGTCTCTGAAGTAAATCATTTATGTATCCTCTTTTACTTTTTTTCTTTCTCTCTGTTATCCAGTCTGTCATCAACAACCTTTCTTCTTCTTATAGCCATACTTTCTTTTATCAATGCCATAATCTACTTTTGATCCCTATGATCTCCCATTTGTATTATAAAAATAACAGTCTAAATAATTCCTCTACTTTTATTTTCTTCTATATTGTAAACTATCTTTTGTCATGTCAAATCCATCTATCTGAAACATCATAACTCACTCCCATAGTCGAAATCTTCAAAGACATGGAGCATAAAATGACAGCATTTAACCCTGTACTTGGGCCCTTCGTAGTTTGGCTCTCTTTTATTTTCAAGTGTACCCTTCATTATTCCTTTCCCACTTGCTTTCTTTCAGTTAGTCCATCCACTTACAGTCCTGCAAGTATGTCTTGCTCGTTTCTAAAATACCTGTTTATGCCTTTTCTCCTTACTGTCCTCACTCGATAACCTATTCTCACACATTTTAAAATACGCAGTACAGACTACACACCTTCCATAAACCTTCTATGACTTTTTCAGGCCACCTCAGACCTAGTTCCTCTTAATTCTGAGACATTTATGGCCTGTACCATTGATAAGACACTATAGATATATGTTCTGCATGATTATTTGCATTTTCCTTGGTGTATATGGTACTATTTTTTACTACTTTGTGTTCTCCAAAGCTTGTAGCACATGTTGGATCTAAAATAAATGCCACCTAAATGAAGGAATGATTTTTAATATCCACAGACACTTACACCAAGTCACAAAGGGACTCTGAAACTTCAAAGACAAAAACCATTCAAGACAGTTTTAGTATTGTTGATATTTTCATAAATTACAATCATCTAAAGAATGATAATTCCTGTATAAGGCAGTAACTTTCAGTGTATTAGAGTACTTATTTGTGAACAAACTCCAGGACAATATGGACTTCATATTTTCCCAGCCTCTTCTGTGTTTACCATCTGACAAATTTTAGTGCTGTGTACAATCCAATCAAACCAATTTATAAACAAAACAGTATCCTCAAGTACTCCACACATGTTTCTGAAACTGAACAAAATGAAGTTCAATTTCAAAAGAAAATATCAGTCATATAAACAAACAAACAAAGAACCTAGAACTTTAGCAAAGAGGTAAGACAAATATAAAAAAAATTTGAAGGAACACAATTGTCTCATTTAAAACATTTCCAAGAAAATGAAAATCAATGATATTTACTGTTAATTAAAAGTTTTTATAATATACTGCCCAGGCTGGTGTAGCTCAGTGGATTGAGTGCCAGCCTGCAAACTAAAAGGTCGCCAGTTCAATTCCCAGTCAGGGCACATGCCTGGGTTGTAGTTCAGGTCCCCAGCAGAGGGTGTGTAAGAGGCAACCACGCACTGTTTCCCTCCCTCTCTTTCTCCCTTCCTTTCCCTCTCTCTAAAAATAAATGAATAAAATCTTTAAAAAATAAAAATATAAAAAACATGTTTACAATATACCTAATTTTACCTTACTCTAAAATATGGAAATAATCAAGTGAATTTTGCCAAAATGGGTGTATAAGGATGTTCACTATAGCACTGTTCATACAGGCCAGAATCAAGATGTGCCCTAACATGTGGTGATAGAGAATGGATGAAATGAATTAACATACATGTGGATATTAGGGTGTAATGGAAAAGTGGGTACTTTCCACATTAAATTTCTAAGGTATTCTATTGTGATCATGAATTACTTGTTTAATTTTAAAAATTAACTCCATTTACCATGGGCACAAGGAAAGCAATTTTTTGTCATGTCACACTTTGGAAGTCCAGTTGTTGAAAGAAAAAAGAGGTAACAAATTTTCTCACTTTTATTTTAATATTGACCTATGTATAAGGATTCTTCCATATGTTATATTTATGAATCATTAAATAATTTAACGAACTTATATTTAGTTTGTTGACTATCCATGAAATTCTAAAAACAAGGTTATTATACAAAGACAATATAAATGTCTTCAATTAGAATTATATTTCTCCTTAGAGAACATAATGCAGTTGCATGCACCACAATGACTTTCATATTAAACCCCATTAAAGGTTTAATCCCATGATTAAAGATATTTTATTGTGTATATCCCAGATAAATACTTTTCAATTCATTATAATAACATAGACTCTAGCAAAAATGATTTAAATGAATTTCTTTAGGAATAGGAATCATCCATTAATAAAGAAAAGCAAGCACTATTTTTATTTGATATTTCATAAATTGTACACACAAATACAATTGTTAATTCTTATCACAATTACAATAATAGTAGCATTAGTATTCTCTAATTCCTACAATGGACCTAACAATTTTCTTTCAAATTTTAGACCAAATTCAAATATCTCATTTTAAAAATTAAAATAATATGTGATGAACTCAGTTGAAAGTGACATTGATAAGTGTTGCCTTTATATAGTTATCTGCAATACAATAATTTCAAAATTATTTTTCTCCAAGCATGCTTTTATGATTATTTGTGTTCAGTTTATGAACTGGTGTCTTATAAAAATATATGTAATGTGGCTGAAAATTCTATGTAACCTATTCTTTTTGATAGTCAAAATCTTAAGTATGATCAGTTGTAATTTGAGTAAATTAATGTTAAAAATGTTCATGTTTACCATATTATGTTAGGTTCTCCAAGTTTAAAAGTCTGATGAGCAAAAGAAAAAAAATAAATATTTTTCGCAGTGTTGTTCCTGGACTTGCTGCATCAGAATTACCTAGGTGCTTATTAAAAATTTGTAGATTCTTATGTGACCTTCAAAATATTGAAGGATAATTGGCACTGTAGGGCCCAGACTCTACATTTTTAACAAGCTTCCCAGATGACCCATAATCCACAATCAAGTCTGAGAATCAGCATACTAGCAATGTGTTTGTAAAGGAAGCTTAATCAGAATCTTAGAGGCTAGTTGTAAGATGTGGAATAAATAATTACAAATTTTTTAAAAATTAGGAGAGTATAGAGAAAAATGTCTATGAATAAAAGAATTTATAAGAAGCAAGCTTCTAAGGGGTAGCACTCTCATTGCTTCTTGCCTTTATTTTGTACCAGGGCATAATGGAAGCAGAAGAATTTGTAGACTCCCACTTCACTCCATTTCTATTTATCCAAATACAATCTTTAATTAAGAAGCTTCATTGCTTCATGCAGTAAACTTCACTACTGTTAACCTCTGCCCCAAAGATTTAACAGATGATTAGCAATGTAAATCTATAAGGCCTACCAGGATCCCTGAGTTTTCAGATCTCAAGTGATGGAAGGGGCTGGTGTATAACTACATATTACATTGAAAGGTAATTGGCCCATTGTTTTAGCCTAAGAATTCTATTTCAATAAGTACTTGGCTACAAAGTACAAAACAAACTACTATGAGGGAAAGTAGTAGAAATTACTTCTGGAACTACAAAGTTCTTTTCAAGTTAATTTGATCTTATAGATTTCATTAACACTAAAATGCAATATGGAACTATATAAGTAGGAATGTTTTTTGTTTGCAGGAACCAAACAAACCCAAAAGAGGGAGTGTGGGGTGGTGTTTAAAGCTCAATAAAGAGACAAGTGCCAGAACATAGTTCACTGGAAGGTTAAGGCAACCCAAGCCAGGACTCTCTTTGTCTTTATTTTTGCTCCTCCCTGACCATTTATTCCCTCATTGGCAGGTGGGCTTCTTTTGCTTGTCCTACTTGGCATAATGGCAAATTTAGTCAAAACAGCTTTTGAAAGGAACTGATTGCTTTTTTTCTTCTCTTTCTCTCTCTAGGTGCTATCATAGTTCTTCATGAACTACCCCCATATGTGGGCTAATTAATTTTGTCCAGGTGTTGAGAGTTTGGGAAGGAAACTCTGATTTCTTACTCTTGGACCTTGTGCTCACTCCCAGACCTGTGACTGGGGGACACATGAAGCCTGTCCAGAAGGTACCCAGGCACGTAATATGAAAAATAGAGACATTTATTGGAGAAGATACAAGATCATGAAACATTGTAAATAAGATGCCTCAGTGCTCTTCAAAGTTATGAGTTCCTTGAGGAAATCTGGTTCATTGGTAGCGGTTTGAATCGAGTCATTAGCAACTGTAGCATAATGTTCCTTCTGCTCTGGTAGCAGAAACTGTGGAATAAACTCTGCCACAACTTTCATGCCAAGATTCTGCATCAAAGTCTTAGACATAGTAGTTTTGGAATCCCAAGATCAGGTTCTAGCTCTCACACAATTGTCGCCCATCTTTGTTGATTGCAGCCCCTCCACGTTCAACATTCCCAGGTGTTCTGCTTGTGGCAGGCCTTCCAGAATGTGGATCACTTTAAACAGATTCTTGACCATCTTTGAAGCATTTGCTCTTCATTTCATTTGCGTTGTCCCCGAAAGCCTTCTAATCATCTGAATAGTTTCCACAGAGGAAAGTTCAAGTTTAACACAAAATTTGATGCAGATTCATTGCTCTACTCACTCAGTCACTTTGAATGCAACAGCCACACCGTACACATGCTCACTCAATAGCATTTATCACCCCACAGACTAAAACAGTGAAGTCGTCATTATGCATGCACATTCTAGTCTGCGCTCCTTGGCGACTAGGTTATGTCAATGTTCCAAAACCATTCTTGTCATATTAACAATGGCTGAACTTGTTCCAGACAGACCTCGTATACACAGGGTTGAAAGGGATGAAAATGGGAGTTGAGATTGCATTGCATGAACATAATCGCAGGACCTCATGAGGATTGGTGCAAGCAGCAATGACCGAAGAGGAGGAATCATTGTGTGGGATTCCTATCACAGATTTGATGTTTTATAGGAAAACTTGGTTACCTAGACAAGTGAAGAAATCTAATGGTTTGACCTGTACTCCACAAGCAAGGATTTTACAACCACTTAGTGATAATGTCTAAATTATAAAAACAGATCTTAAAGGAGTAACACAGAATAATGGTATTAATAGGAATATTTTCTTTAGACTGCTATAAGCAAGGTGCTTTATATACATTACTTCACTCTTTTTGCTGCAGCTCAATTGTTACCTTCACTTACAGATTAATAAACCTGGTATTTCGTAATGGCATAGGTAGTACAATATAAGGCCATGGATCTATACAAGGTGTGTCAGAGCTAAAGCCATCCTTACTCCACCTCACGATTCATATTTTCTGAGTTCAAGGACATAGTCTGGAGAATTTATAACATTATTTTTATAATGAAAATTAGCCCCTATATACAAAAAGAGAAATGATCAGAGAATAGGGTGAGACGTATCATGGGTATTGTTGACTTTACCCCATAATCCTCTCAATATTTTAGAGGAAAAGTTCTTAAACTGAAGCCCATACCATAATCTGCACCTCTATTTCTTTCCCTGGGTTCCTGAATGTAGGGTCAGGTAGCATATTTTGTGGAAAAAGATATCAGAGGAAGTAATCTCAAACTTTAAGGAATAAATATGATATTTTGAGAAGTAAATATGCATGTTAAGGTTGTTTTATAAAGTTCAATGGCCTAAAAGAATACAGTGTCTTGAAATATTTTCTCTTCCTGAGTTGCTTGGGCACCAGGAAAATTTGTCTTTATGTGTATCTTTCCTCTGAGAGCAGGATGTGTGGGTACACATTTTCCAGGCTGCTATTTTTGGAACATATGGGCAAAGCTGAAATATATGAACATATGTATGTATGTTTGTGTGCGTATGTGAGCATGTATATTTCTATCAGCAGACACATTTTTATTCTTACCCTCATCCTCCCACCCTCTTCTCTACTTGGAGAATATTTGAAATGTGGCACACGTGCGTGGTGGGCAGACAATGTGTATTATTTTATAATGATCAACAATTGTGTGTGTGTGTTTCCCATACAAACCTGCAAGCAATTAATCTGTTTTGTAGCTAAAAATTATTTCACATGAATTATCCCCATCTTGTTTGCATACATTATATAGTCTTATGTGAAGACAAAGATAATTTGTTATAATCTTGTTAAAGAAAATTTGATTCTAGTCCTAGCTTGTATAGCTCAGGGGATTGAGCATGGGCCTGTGAACCAAAGGTTCAATTCCCAGTCAGGGCACATGCCTAGGTTGCAGGCCAGGTCCCCGTAGGGGGCACACAAGAGGCAACCACACATTGATGTTTCTCTCCCTTTTTTTCCCTTTCCCTTCCTCTCTCTTTAAAAATAAATAAATAACACCTTTTTAAAAAGAAAGAAAATTTGATTCTAATAAATTGAGTCAAATGAAAATTTTCCAACATTTCAAAACACACAAATATTAAAAGAATAATTATGATAACTGGTGGCATCGTCTTAGGCCATTCGGTGTAAAAGCACAGGCTGTAGAAGCAGGGTTTTGTGTGTATGTGAACCAATGTGTCTCAGTGTGATGTGGGTCCCTGAGCACATGCACAGTCAAGTTCGTGATGTGGGTTCTTACACATGCATATATTTTTGTTTGATAAATTTTGGTGGAATAAGATATTCACTTATATTAATAATGTTGTATTTGTTGGTGGGCCCAACTAACAAATGTACAAAATTATAAAATTAATTCTTCTATATTAATGTATGCTTTGTTAAAATGACACATAGTTTACCATGCCTTTCTTTTCCTATTTAGATGCTCTATTCTTGTACTTAAAACAAATAACTGAACAAAAATACCTGAAATCATGGTTGACTTTTATAACTTTAAGCTTGGATTTAAAATCTCTACATTCCAAACAGGATACTTGATCAAATGTTACCATCAGCAATTTCAGAAGATGGAAAGCTAAAATCTAGATTACAAATTAAAAAGAACAAAATTGTGCTAAATAGCTTTGATTAGAGCTTCTGGATAATGTGTGCATATTTACACATACATGGCATTTTAGTTCTCTCTCATGAAATAAAGGTCTTACTGTTTGTTTGAAAGTGTTGAGGGTTCTTTTTAGCATAATCTTGGACCTAAATGACATAGTATTGCATTTTTCATTCAGAATAAAGCCATTTTCCACATATGAACTATGTCACACACATTTCAGTATATGTAATATATACATATGCTTCAAAAATAATACCCATTTGTTTCTCACGAATCCTGGGACACCGCGGTGAAGAAGATCTCGTAAACCCGCAGGGCTGTCCTTCACTCAGTGCAACTGCCCTGCATGCTGATGGCGTCTGGATAAAGCTATTTGACTCAAAGAGCCTTATCCCTGCCAGTAAGTCAACATATTCTCAACAAGGATGTACCCACCCTCAGTTATTATCCCTTTACTCTGAAAATGTTAACCTGCATCTTTTAAAAACAGCAATCAGAACAAGATTAGTATGTTTTCAACACAGAAATAGCATACATGTCAGCCTGTACCCAATTTCTATGCTTCCTATTACAGATCTCTTATTACAAACTCACAGGCACTGTTTTCCTAAAAGCACCTTTCAAGTACCCTGCCTTCCACTGAAATGTGGTTGCTACTGTGTACTTATTTTTAAAATGGCTTGACAGAATTGCTAATGTTCTCATTCCTTCAGGATATTTCCTAATACTTGTAGCCTTTTCATGTTTCTAATTAGGCCAGTAATGGTCCCTGAAGTTAAACCAATTAAAATTATTTACTGTGACACACAGTGTGGAGATAATTATCTGATATCTGAATCCAACTTCTGCTTACTTCGCAACATTACTTAATAGAAAACAGAGAAACTGATGCCCATGCTTTCATTTTACTTGTCTACCAAATGTGTTTGCCCCATAGCAAACTGTTTAAATAAAGCATTAAAATCTTTGTGGTGCTAATCAAAATGTTTAAAATCCACTCACACTCCCTTTATAGTTCTGAAAAGCATATAAAACTCTTACACATTACCTTTTACATGATAGTTGCTGACCAATGTAGTATTACAGCCACATTATAAACAGATAATGCAGTTTCTGCAGTTTGTAGTAACCTTACTTTTTTCTTTCCTCCACTTATTTTCTCTAATTGTTTTTTTCTTTCCAACAATTCTTTTCTTTTTCTCCTTGTCTTGTGCTTTGTTTCAGTATTGTGCGGTTCACCACAAAAAGCACAAATCCAATGGACTTTGAAATATAAGCTTCATACAACAGAAGGTGATTTTGTGTAAACTACACAGTTATTATAGCATGGCACAAAACAAGTTAGATTTATTCCTGTTTTATCTTTTCATAGAATTGGGTGTTTGGAAGATTGGAGGTTTACAAAAGGAATTTTAATAGATGGCAGAAGTCTTAGCAAAATTTCAGTTTAATTCAATGTAAAGCAAAAATCCCTCAAGAAAAAAAATGCACACAGCAAGTAAATTATGTCATGAAGCAATGCTTTTCATTAAAAGTTGGCTGGCATTGTGTAGAAATTTTGGACAAAAGTAAAGAATGAGCCTGTAAGGTAGGCTTGCATATGCTGTAGTGAAATGCCAAAGTGCAATCTCATAAAGAATTATAGTTTAGACACTTTGAGAACATTTAGCCCATAATCCCATTGCAAATTATTCTAAGAGAAAATTGAGTTTTATGCCAAAATGCCACCTGGAGACTGGCAATGTAAAGTTGGACATTAAGCCTGAACTTAGGATAGATTCCTTTAGTGTTGCCTGCTTTTTGTTCAAATATTCATGAAAACCAGTACAGAAACAGATACATTTTCCAAGTCACCATGTGCTTAAATGGAGCCCCCTGGCTGTTTCTAATAACTTTACTTTGGAGAAACAGATCACAACAGGGAGAATTAGGCACACCATTTAATTCAGAACCATAGCTGAAGAGCGTGATGGTTGAGAACTTCCAGTCCAGGCCCTGGATTGGAATGTTAATGGATCAAATTTGAGAGTCCCTATTTACACAGATGATCTGAGATGCCTGGTTGTTTTTCCCCTCAAATCATGGGGAATGCCTGTTTGTGTGCTGTGTAAGCTTGGGAATACATCAAGTAAGCAAATACCAGGAAGGGTAGTGAAGACTTTTCAGAGAGGCCTTGAGATCATTCAAGTCAGGGTAGAATTCTTTCCACAAGCTTTCTTTCTTGAAGCACTGAGTTTAATCCTAGCAGAACTAACATGTACTTGTGGTGGTTTACAACTGAAGAAATCTGTGCTACATCTCCTGTATCATCATGTATGCTGTACATACCCTTCATTGACAAAACGACATGCTTATTGCATTCTAATTATTTGATCTAACGCTCCTCCGTGAGAATAGATAGTAGAACACATCTGCATATGTGTGTTCCAAAAAGTCTTCAAATAGTGCAAAACTCTCAACATATTTTTTGTTCCCTGCTCATATCCCCTTTACTGGCTGGGTTACCGCCTGCTGCTGGAGTGCTGGACCCAATGGTTTACACCCGTGGCCTGCAGCCATTGCCCTGACAGACCATAGCCGCTTTATCTCACCTGGAGAAGGCTAGGAAATGAGGCCCTCTGACAGGGCTAGCCAATAAATCGTAGAGAACAAAGGCCGGTCCTTCTTGTTTCAAAACGTTGCTGTGTGACTCTGCTTTCAAATCTCTCCTCTGGATGAAGCCAAGGTTAGACTTTCCTTGTGACCGTATTCTCAGTTTACTTCCTTTCCCTTCCTTGCTCTCTGCGGCTACTTAGGGGTTTTCCCTAAGAGCACATTTCTCCTGAAACGGGAAAGTTTTAAATCACATAATCTGTTATCATAGCAGTCATAATTTTTATTTTTCCTGGGAGTCAGATTTAATAATTTCTAATTTTCTAAGAATGTGTCCGTCATACCTCATTTTAAAACATTGACATAAATGCTTTCACGATATTCTTCCAACCATTTAATTTCGGTGGCATCTGCAATTGCATTTCCTTTTTCACCCTAAACACTGTGTATTTGTGTCTTTATTTTTCCCTGATTCCAGAAGTTTTTGTATTTCATTGTCCTTTTCAAAGAAGTAGCTTTGACTTTATTGATTCTGTTTATTATCGAATTTCTATTTTGTTAATGTCTTTATTATTAAGTTTTCTACTTTTCGTTGCTTTTCTTTTTCTAACTTCTTGCCTAATTTGTTTTCACATTCAATTTTTATAATATAGATATTTAAGCAAATACTTTTTTCTTTCCTGCTTTCGGCATGTTTTATGTACTGCCTTCACTTCTGAGTATTTTATAATTTGCATTATAATTTTTTCTTTGTTACTAGTTTCTTGTTTAGTTTCTAACATTGTAAGGTATTCTTTTAATCCTCACTGATTTTTCATCTAATGTGTATTGGCCAGAGAATGCAGTCTTTGTGATATTTTCTTTTAAATGTCTTTAGAATTGCTATGGCCTCGGATATGATCAAGTTTTCTAAATCTTTCCTGTATCTTGGTGAAGGCGCTGGTGGAGATGGGGGGAAGGGTCAACGGGAAAGTGTATCTTAAACCCTTGTCTTTGGCAAGCAGTATTGCTTTTAGTTTAGGTTTATTAATCTCTCCATGGTGTTGTTCCTAACTCTTAGATCCCTTTGACCTGTCAGCAAGAGGTGAGTTAATATTCCTTCTACCATGTTGGATTTAATAATTTTTTACCATGAGTTTTGTTTGAATTATTTGCCTTCATATTTTAAATCTACATTTTATTTCATACTAGTTGAAGAAATGTACCTTTCTAGTGAAAAATTTGACAGAGCACAATGGCAGTTTTAAACTCATAATGCTTTTCATCTCTAAGTATGTTTTGGATTGAGAGTAATATAGCTCTGCCAGCTCTCCTTAAGTTCATATTTACTTGGCATATATAATTTGTATTCATCTTGACCCCTATCATCTATATCTTTATGTTTTAAGTGCATATTTTTTAATCGGCATGTGGAAGGGTGGTAGGTGATTTTTTTTACCCAAACTTTATCTTTTTGCTGGAGTGCTTAGTCTAATTATATTTTAATTTTGTTTATAATTTATCACCTTGGTTTTTTTCCTCTTTCTAAATGGTATATTATTATTTAGGGTTTTTTGTTTATTTTGTGCTGTCTACCAGATTGGTTAATTTTACAAAATGTAGATTTTTACTTAATATTTGGACAGTTATGTGTCTATTTCTAACATCTTAATGCTATCTGTAGAAATTATAACATCCATATTTAAATTAAAAAATGGTAAAATAAATCAGTCATATTGCTCTTTGTCGATGCAGTATGGGAATATTAGAATATTTTAATCTTCGCATATTTTACATAATCCCATTGTTCAATGTTTTAATCTTACCCTTTTTTGACTTCACAAGTATTACCTTAATAGCAAAATTTATTTATAAATTACCATTTTTAATTCCTTCTCTTCTTCTTGCATGTGTTTCTAGCTTGATTCTCCTTTTTTTTGTGAATGCGATATTGCAATTTATAATAAGAAATATAGCCCTGGCTGGTGTAGGTCAGTGGATTGATCACAGGCTGCAAACAAAAGGGTTGCCAGTTCAATTCCAAGTCTGGGCACATGCCTGGGTTGCTGGCCAGGTCCCCCGTAGGGGTCATGTGAGAGACAACCACACATTGATGTTTCTCTCCCTTTCTTTTTCCTCCCTTCCCCTCTAAAAATAAAATAAATAAAACCTTTAAAAAATAAATAACAACAAAAAAAGAAATGTGTATTTGATTTTTGTCCGTGGTTTCTGGCATAGAGCTCCTAAAACCCTTAAAATTTCCTAAGTGATAAGAGCAATAGAGGCATCTTCATAGTCATAACAAATCCCCTTCAACCACACCTGACTTTATGTTAATGTATTCACTTTTGGAAAGCCCCTAAAGATGGGGACTGGTTGCTAACAGCACTAACACTGTGATTGGAAGGCTGAAGGTGGAATTGATTGACGTAGCCAATGATTTAACCAATCATGCCTATACAATAAAGTCTTTATAAATGTCCAAAAGACTGGGCTTGAAGAGTTGCTGAGTCAGTGAACACGTGGAGGTTCCTGAGGAGTGTAGTGCCCTGGAGAGGCCAGGGAACCGTGCTATGCCCTTTTCCTACACATGCATACCTTTTTTTATTGTGCTTGGCTTTATCGTGCTTCAGAGATGTTGCTTTTTTTAAAAAAACAAATTGAAGGCAAGAGTGTCTGCCAGTGAAAAGGGCACCACTTGCTTTATTGCAGTATTGGAACCTGCAATATCTGCAAGGTATGCCTGTACATTCCTGCAATGCCTCCGAGGCACGCCGGTACGTTGTCGCCCTGTGCATCTCTTCTACCTGGTCGTCCCAGAATTATAGCCTTTACAATAAACTGATAATGTAGTAAGTAAAATGTTTCTCTGAGTTCTGTGAACTGCTCCAACAGGTTAATATAACCCAACAAGAGGGTCGTGAGAACCTCTGATTTATATGTTGTCAGTTGGTCAGGAGTACAGGTACTTACAGTATCTTATTTTACCTCTCAAGATATTTGCATGTATCTTCAAAAAAAACCTAAGGAATTAAAATTAATACAATATTATCTTCTTTACAATCAATAGTCAGGGTGTTCTAACTATATCCAAATTTTAAATTATAAACTCTTTCCTTTTCTTTCAAAGCAAGACCTAGTTAAGGGGCATATATTGCATTTGGTTGTCATTCCTCTTTAGTATCTTTGCTCTGGAAGAGTGTCTTTTGATGGGGACAGTTTTGTCCTATGAGACATTTGGCAATGTACATAGACATGTCTGGTTATCACAATTTGTGGAAGGCAGAGAGTGATCTATTGGCATATAGTGAATAGAAAATGGAAATGCTGTTAAACATCTTACAATGTGGAGACTGTCTTCCACAACAAAGGATTATCCAGTCTGAGTGTTAATAGTGCTGAGGTTGAGAAACCTCAATCTAGAACGGTACCTCCACCTTTGTTCTCCCTGCCTTTTATGCCACTGCTATCTTGAAGCATGAAGGACAGTTGTCTTGTAGAACGTTGAATAATCTCACTTTGTCTGATTTGTTTCCTCATGACTAAATTCACTTAAAATGTTTTGGCTAGAGTATCATGTAGTGATATATGCCTGTCATTTTTATAATTTTTGTTATTTATTTTTAAAATGAAGTAATATATATGCTTCATTTTCAAAAATTGCATTAAATAACCTTCTTATTACATTTTTTGCCTTTTTTAAGGGCTAAAGTCTTTGTGGAGTCCTTTTAGTTTTGTTTCTTTATCTGTTTCAATTGATTCTCAATCATAGTGGTTTATTATTAACATGTTTTAGGTTTGGGGTATTATTTGTTCAAAACTCATGTTCTTTGTTCCTTTATTGGTGACACTCAAACTTAAAGAGACTTTTCCTAATTTTCAGAAAATATTCAGTTTTCCCACTTCAATTTTTTAATGCTAAGTAGTTAAGCATAGTGCATAATTTAAAAATAATAAGTATATATTTTTAAAATATTGGGTTTTATTAGAATAAATTAGTAATAAATCCTCTCATAAAAATATAATATTTAAGTCAAAACTTCAAAATAAGAATATGTTATTTGGGGAATCAATGGAGAAAATACTTTTAAATATAGAGACAAAGGGAAGACCATAGTGGATAAGAGGAGCTGAAAGAAGTTGTGAAATTTACTTGTGAAATATTATAATGTAGTAAAAACAGGGTAGTTAGAGAACAAAATATGTAGGTCCTTATAAACAAGTTTAAGATTTTATTATTCATTCTAAAAAATAGGGAACCCCAAAGGAATCTTCAAACCAGCACATTTCATAGATTTTATACTCCAGGGGGCACCAATCTGCAGACTGTGGGCCACATGCAGCCCAGGATGGCGATGAATGCGGCCCAACACAAAATTGTAAATTTATTTAAAACATTATGAGACTTTTTTGTGATCACATGTTGTACAGCATTTAATGTGTGGCCAAAGACAACTCTTCTTCCAGTGTGGCCCAGAAGCACCAAAAGGTTAGACACCCCCTTATGCAATTATTCTGACTGCTCTTCGTAAAACTGGATTAATGGAAAATAATAGTAGAAGTTGAAAACTCCAGTTAGGAAGCTTTTGCAATTAATCAAATGAGATGATTATGGCTTGAGATTGCTCTGTGATCCTTAGGGTAGAAAGAAGTAGACAGGGGCTAAATACACTTTGAATACAGTGATATTTTTGTTGGATTAGATATAGAGATGAAAAAATATGACAGTCAAGAACTGTGAGATATTCTCAAAAGGTGTAACATATGCATAATTGTAATACAAATATGGTATAAATTAATCCAACAGTATCCACACTCAATTTAAATATAATAATCTACATGCAAAGTAAATTTCACAGTAAGGAAAATTATCTGAGATAGAGACATTACAAGTGATAAAGGGATTAATTATCCAAGAAGACACAATATTAAATAGTATGAACTTAAAAGTAAAGCATGTATGCATCTAACAGCAGAGACATAAAAATACATGAAAAAATCCTGATAGAGATAAAAGGAGAATAGACAAATCCACTAATATAGTTGGTGATTTCAATATCCCTTTGTTACTTAGTAACAGATCTGTCAGGCATAAAATTAGTAGATGTATATATGACTCAACAGTCTTACCAATTAATATAATTTAATTTGTAGTCTTTTTTATCAAACAACAGAAGTCACATTCTTTTCATACTTACATAGGACAAAAACCAAGATAGACCACAGTCTGGGTCACAGAATACACCTTAGCAAATTTAAATGAATAGGAATCATGCAAGGTGTACTCTTACTCCATGATGAAATTAAGCTGGAAATGAATAACAGAAAGATACCTGGGAAATGCCAAATGTTCGGAGAGTAAGCCACACATTTCTAAATAATGCATAGATCACAAAAGATGTCTCAGGAAAAAGTAGAAAATATTTTGAACTGAAATTAATATACAATTTACCAAATTTCTGGGATTAAGTGAAAACAGTCCTTAAAGGGAAATTTATAGCACTAAATTCACATATTACATAGGAGGAAAGATCTAAAATTAATAACCTAGCTTTAAACTAGAGGGGAAAAAAGAATAATTTAAGGCTAAACCAAGCTGAAGGGAAGAAATAATTAAAATTAGAGCAGAAATCAATGAAAGTGAAAACAGGAAAATAGAGAAAATCAATGAAACCAAAAACTGTTTATCTTGATGGAAGCCAAGGAATGTTGTAAGCTGGAGGTTAATGTAGGATCTAGGATGTTTCTTTATCATAAAATTACTCATGACCTTGAATGTTTGGGGAAATGACACAATAGGAAAGGGAAGTTTGAAGAAGAACAAGTAATTTCATGAGAATAAAAGGGAGCTAGTAATAGTATAAACAGAAAGATTACCTTATATCAGGTCACATGACTTTGCACCAGGAAGACAAACAATCTGATTAAAATGGGCGAAGGACATGAACAGACACTTCTCCAAGGAGGACATACAGAGGCCCCAGAGACATGTGAAAGGATGTTCAACATCACTAGCCATCAGAGAGAGATGCCAATTAAAACCACAATGAGATACCACCTCACTCCTGTCAGAATGGCCATCATAAACAAACCAACAAACAAGTGCTGGTGAAGTTGTGGAGAAAAGGGAACCCTAGTGCACTGTTGGTGGGAATGCAGACTGGTACAGCCACTGTGGAAAACAGTATGGAAATTCTGCAAAAAAACTAAAAATATAACTGCCTTTTGATCTAGTAGTTCCACTGCTGGGATTATACTAAGAATCCTGAAACTCCAGTTCAAAAGAACCTATTTACCCCAATGTTCATAGCAGCACTACTTATAATAGCCAAGTGCTGAAAACAGCCTAAGTTCCCATTAGTAAATGAGTGGATCAAAAAACTATGGTATATTTACACAATGGAATAGTACATAGCAGAAGGAAAGAAGGAACTCCTAGTCTTTGCAACAGCATGGATGGAATTGGAGAACATTATGCTAAGTTAAATAAGCCAGGGATTCAGAGACGGATACCATAAGATCTCACCTATAAGTGGAACCTAATCAACAAACAAACAAGGGAGCAAAATATAACTAGAGACATGGAAATAAAGAACAAACTGACAGTGACCAGAAGAATAGGGAAAAGGGGATAATGGGGCAAAGGAGGGGAAAGGTGGTCAAGGAACATGTATAAAGGACCGATGGGCAAAGATAACAGGGTCGGAGAGGATAGGGGAAAAAAAAAATTACCCCATATAGAATACTAAATATCTGTCTGTTAAATTCAGAGATTTATGTAAATTTAAATTAATCTTCACATTAATTCTCTGAGGTTGATATTTTCTCAATTTTACAATGAAAAATTTAAGTTTGGAGAAATTGATAATAAACCAAATTTATAGAGCTAGAAAGTGGTAGAACCAGAATTTTAACTGGATCTGATGCCAAAGCCTATATATTTTAAACTATTCCACATTGCTTTGTTTTCATGTATGAAACTGCCCTGAACCTGCAACCAAATTAAATAAGTATGACCTCCCTGAGAGTAAAACACTGAAATCAAAGCAGAACTATGCCAAGAAGAGAGTGTCTCCCAGTCTGCAACATTTGGCTGCAAATCAGTCAAATAGATTAATGCACCTAAAATGGAATCTCTTTTCTTTGCTCTTTTTTTGTACTTTGCACTTATTGTTCTTTCTTTCTGAAATGCTTTCTCTGGAATATTTGTGTGATTGTTGCTTTCTTTTGCCTCAGATATGAGTTTAAAAGTCACTTTTTAAGAAAACCTGAAGGAGTCAATAATGGGAATATGGAAAAGGAGAATTATGGGCAATATTTTGCAATGACCAATACTCAAAAATTTTTCAGAAGGGAAACTCACTCTAACCAACAGACACAGAATTTAGTCTCCATTGGCAAGCTTATTTTTCCTCTGCCAGTTCCTTGCTTTGTGAACCTAACCAAGTTAATTAACCACTCTTGCAATTTTTTAATTACAAAATGGAAATAATACTAGGACTTTTTACAAGGGTTTTTATAAATATTAAATGAGCTAAAATGCTTAGAACAGTGCTTGACACATAATAAATGTCCCATAGTGTTAGCTACTATTATTATTAAAGTCATCTCTATTGAGAGATGAGATACATTATTATACTTTCTAAGCATGATAATGTTAAAATATTTGATCAGCTTAACTCTTCTTTGTTTTGATTCCATATTACAAAGAAATTTCTCTTTTATTGTTCTCTTTCATTATTACCTGTAGATGGGAAAAGAATATCCTGGACTCCTCTGCCTGGGATTTATAACTATTCATTTCATTGTAAATTAATAAATTATTTTTATGAAGTTAATTGCATAAATCTGTACATAAGGGGGCATTGTCTGGTGTTCAATCTAAACATAGTATATTCTGGTTCTCTGTGTTGGTATTTCTCAATTAATATGAGAGTTTTTCAAAGCTTCATGAACTTGGAGGATGAAAGTATATTCTGATATTAATCTGCTTTGGAGTTGTTGAGAAAAGCAGGTTGGACAGAAGATTAGTGACTTTCCGGATGATGGAAGTCACCATATTAGGAGAGAGTGGGCAGCCTTATCCTAGGCAGGCAGTGTACAATCCCCTTACACCTCTGCATGTGGAGCTTTTTCCTCATTTGCATTTTTAGAATTCATGCTATTACCTTTATGTCACAGATGGTGGTCAGAGAAGCACAGTAACTTGCCCAAGGTCACATAATCATAAGTGACAGAGCCTGTACTCAGACTAGGCTTTAACTGACAGCAAAGATGTCTCACTACACACACACTTGGTTCTTACAGTAGTAAATATATAAATAATCAGAAAATTACCCCTTTGAGGATAATATAGTCAGTTTAAACATTTAAACATGAGAACTCTATAAAAAGAACTTTGTAAAATCAAAGAAATATTTAAATAATTATGCAATTATGCACATAACTACTGTCTCTTTCGTGTACACACATGTGCATCCACGCTTTTATACAGATTTGCTAGTATATTGTTACTTGTTCTTTATATATTTTAAACTCAGCAAACTATGGTCTAATAGATTTAATTGGTGTGAAAGAAGGACATGCTTGGTGTAAGTTTAAAAGGCATTTAAGAATATTGCCATTTATTTACTGTGGTGTGCAAGTTATAGCTTAGTTATATAATTCAGTAACTTGGTCATTCTAATGGTTTTTCCATTCCAACTTCAGCTGAAAAGTTTGGGCATTAATAGCAGACTTGTGACGAGTAACAGCTTACCATATATGTAAGTAATGTATTGTATAAATTCATTGACAAGATTGTGGAAACTGAAGTAACACTTTCATGTAGCTCTATGGAGTCTTATTTTGTATTTTTCTTTCTCCAAGCATCTCAGCTTGGAGTAGTTCCTGAAGCTGAGTTTAAGCAAATTCCAGAAAGTCTCTTTATCTTTGGCTGCCATCTGTGCTGCTGAGCTCTGTGGACCTGGTTTCATGCTTGGTTCAGTTTTTGTACCATCTTTACTATTAATATGTATAAAAACTGAATATTAACAGATCTATCCAGATATCACTGAAGGCTGAGATAAATGCAAGTAGACTGAAATGCAAGCAGAGAATTCCATAGTAACAAACAATGTAGAATAATATCTACAAATGAAAAGAACCACAGATAGAATCAAAAGACTGGAAGAACTAGAGAAAATGAAATAATAATACAGAAAAAGGCTTATGGAAAGGATCTAAAAAAACAGTCACTTCATGTGATTTGGTAAGAAAGAAAAAAACATTTTTAAGACTGCTCATGTTAAAATCTGTTAAAAATAAATATGAGAATTTTTTTCTTATGACATCTCTAAAATTTATTCCTTCCTTTTCATTTCCCTACTGTTTTCCTTTCACAGCCCTATTTCTGGTTTCCCTCTTTCTCTTCCAGTCATGGCTCTTTCAGCAAATTCTAAACTGACAGGATGATTTTCTACACACATCATTTTCATAGATGATCATCCAGTCTGGTCAGTCCTTTATTTCCTACTACCAGTATTAGATTACTCTCTGAGCCTTTCCAGTATTAAGATATTTCTCAAGTATTTTTTCACCTGAGTTTATTTGTCTTTCAGTTTTATACTATAATCTCATATGTATAATTTATATCTTTAAATATTTTAATAGTTTTTCTTAGTTTAATGCTTAAAATACCTAAGTACAATATTCTATAACAGAATGCTGCATTTCATTTAAAGTTTTCAGCTTGTGTAATAATAGATTCTTGTCTCAAACATGGTTTAACAAATTGAGTTATATTTAAATATTAAAGGAAATAACAAGAACAAAAGAAGCTAGTAATGTACAAGGTCTGTCCAGAAAGTACCCAGCCATATATTATGATAAATGGAGACATTTATTGAAGAAGATACAAGATACAAGAAACATTGTACATAGGACAGTGATGCCTCAGTCCCTTTTAAAATAAGCACCTTGGGACCTCACTCAGTTCTCCCAATTGCCATCAGTTGCCTGTTGTATTTTTCTGAATTTCATCAACGGTCTGAAATCTCTTCCCTTTCAAAGTCTATTTTAGTTTTGGGAAAAGGCAGAAGTCTCAGGGTGTTGAATCTGGGCTGTAGGGGGACTGAGTCACCTGAGTGATTTGATGTTTCACCAAAAAACTCTGCGTAGAACGTGATGCATGAGTGGGTGCATTGTTGTGATGAAGCTGCCAGTCACCAGTTACCCATAGCTGCAGGCTTCTGAATCATCTGAATAGTTTCCATGGAGAGATATTGAAGTTTAGTGCAAAGTTTGAGGCAGATTCATTGCTCTACTCACTCAGTCATTTTGAATGTGACAGCCACACAGTACACATGCTCACTCAACAGCATCTACCACCCCCACTGACTAGAGCAGCGAAGTCATCATTGTTCACATATGTGCATTCCAGTCCACTCTCCTTGGCTGCCAGGTTACATGGATGTCACACAAAGCATTCTCGTTGAACACAAAACCATATTCACAATGGTTGGACCTTTTCTGGAAAAACCTAGTATGCTTAAGTAATAATAAAAACAGATGGAATAATGATTACAGTAGAAAGAGCATTTTCAAATATAAACTCTGTCAGTTCAAAGACTTTAGGCAAATTTCTTAAATTTCTGTTTCTGGGTAGTAAAATGGAGTAAGTAATACTGAATCATAAATTCGATCATTTAGACATATGGACATTTTCACTTAATGAACATTTCTGAGTAAAGCAAATATTTCTTACTACTTACTACTTTTTCAATTTCCATTGTCTCATTTAGGGTAACTGTTTTCTATAAAACCACATTTTCCTATAAGAATTCCCTTTCATGAAGTTTTTATTAATGTTCTTTTAAGAGTGTTGTACTCTACTGAGAAGCAGTAGGAGTATGTGAAATTTAGATTGCAGAGATTTAAGAACAGTAATAAATACGATGTCTAAGATATAAGAATTGAAAAGCTCTATTTTCTACAGTTATACCAATTAAATGACAAAAACATCACTGAAATATAGTATAGTAATTTTAGACCTCATTTCAAAAACTATATACATTGCATTAAAACTATTCATAGTCTATGAAAGTTTAAAAAATATGCATGCCATAAACCACTAGATGAAATGCAATGTGTTGATAAAAGTTAAACGTTTCTTTAGATATTTTCAATGTAAGCAAGTGACAAGTGGTTCTAGCTCTAATGTCAGCCTGCTAATCACCAGAGCTAATCAGCCCTGGCATTCTCATGGTTCAGTGGCCAGCAATGGAGTAAATGGCCAGTCTTTGGCATTAAGGAGTTAAATACTCCTTAGTCCAAAGTTTGAAAAAGTTTTGCTCCGTGTCCTTTTAGACAATGACTAGCTGTTAAGCTCAAAACTAATTAACATTTCAAAAACTAATGTTAATCAGTATTAAGAGGACTCTAGGGAGACACACTTCCCTGCAGAGACCCCTTTCTTCCTTTGCTTTAAAGCAATAACTTTTTAAATTACTACTTTAATTTTAAGTTTTGTGCACATAGTAAACAAACCTAAAATCAGTAAGCTAAAAGAAAAGGAATCATAGGTTATTTCTTTGTTTCTCACTCTTCGTGATAAAGGCAACTTCTATCAGTCCGAGTCTACTTGTTTATAGAAACCAGCTCTAATATGTGCAGTAATCTTGCTCTTTAATATGGGTTCATACACTCATTCATGAAATGTATGGAGTGGATACAACTTAATCCCCTACAGTATTAATTACTGCTGTTTAGAAATAGGACTAAAAGACAGTTGTATGAGATTAACATAATCTAATTTAAAATTTTATATTTAGGCTTTACAACCAGATTTCCTTCCCACCACCTCATTTTACACATGCAGGTACTGAAGCCCAAGGTCAGCTATCGGCACACATGCATTTAGAATGCAGATGTTTTCAATTCACCTCTCTGTTCTTCTCATTGACGAACATTAGGTAAAATAAGAGTAATTGTGTGTTTAAAATTTCAGTTTTATTTAATTGGGATGTGTAAGTGGCAATAAACTACTCTTGCAAGAACTTCTACATGTAAGATTCTATGAGAGATTTTTTTCTATACACACATACAGTAGGCAACATGTTTCATTTTTGGTTGCGGACAGACCTGTGTTAAGTACTTTCATATGTGGTTGGTACCATGTTGAATTACATGTGGACCCAGGACTTTGTGAGCTCAAATCCTTGTTCCCCCATTTGATAACTATGTGTCCTCATAGCTGAGGTCATCCTGCCAAGGTTTTGTTTTCTCAACGGTAGGAAGGTAATGATAGTACCTACCTCATACTCACTGTGAGGCTCATCAGAGATAGTGTGCTTACTCTTGCCTGGCACTTAGTAAGAGGGCACGTAACACTAAAATAGATAGATGGGTATTTAGGTTAAGACCACTACAAAAATCAGTTCATATCATGAAACATTAAAGTATTACAAGATGCCTCTGAAACCACTGATACATTTGTGGTCCTACTTTCTTCTTTTGTGGTGGTTTTATCAAAGAGGCTGCATGTGAGTATAAATATGAAGTAACGAGTTCCTTGTTACCTTGCCTTTAAAAAATGAAATAAGTGGTTTCAGAGAGTTTGTGGGAAAATAATTTGACAAAAGACCTCATGTGAAGATTTCATGTAGTCACAGGAAGAGTGACGGAAGCAATGACTGATACATTTCTCCCCCAACCCCACCCCAAGTTCACAGGCTGCTTACTCAAAAGTATATTTGAGTAACAAATACACTTTTGAAGCATAAAACAATTTGAGATTATGAGGAAAGTGATACTGAGGACTTCTGCTTTGGCTGGCACAATGTGCTCATCTTAAAGTCCTCTGTGAACTGTCTTCTTCCTGGAAGTCCAGGACTCTGCATTGCCTTAACCGTAACCCTGAGAGTTTTGCAATAGACTTTTACACTTAAGGACATCCAGTGCAGCAAGCTTCTAAGAACATTTAGTTTGCTTCCCAAGCCAGAACACTATTTTGAGCAAATCAAACTCATTGCTGACACAGGAAGGGCTCTTCGGATTTAAGTGTAACTAAGGAAAACTCAGATTTTCCTTGATCATTCTTTAAAGATATTTGGCAAGTAGTTTAGACCTAGTCGTGAAAAGATGAAGGAGAAAGAAACGTGGCACTGTCTTTCATGCCTCTTTGCTCTAATCGTAGCAATTACGACGGGCAAAACGGCAAAGGTTTAAGAAGATGGTGCTCTCTTCTGTGTTCATATTGAGTTCTCTGAGGCTGAAATCCCATTGGCTGCCCACCACTGAGTCTTCAGGGTGCTGCTTGTGTAAGTCCCACACAGTAGGAACTCTGTAAATATTATAGTTTCTGTTTGCTTTTCTCATGCTTGCAATCTGTGAGTTTAAGAGGTAGATCTGTTTCTCATGTGTGTCATAATTAAAAGACCAAGAAAGACTGAGTCTTAGAAGATGATAATCTTTCTAGCTGAAAAACTCCACTGAATTTCAAAATGTCATTGCTCTTGCTTAAATTTGCCTTTTAATGCTGAGATAGTAGGCGCATTTTGCTAATAAAGGATTATTTGGGAGGCAGAATGGATTGTAGAGAAATTCTAAAACTATGAGAATTAAAGCATATGAACCTTTATTATAAAGGAAGAATCATCTGGCTGCGTACAATTCCATGCAAAATTAGGGGGAGAAAATCATTCAAGTTGGATAAAGTTTATTTTTAAAACATAAGTAAGTATATATCTCAAATCACCCATGGGAAAAAGTAAATCACAGGCATGTCTTATGAAACATATGGTATGTATAGCATTATCAGAAACTTCAAAAGCATGACTCTATGTGTATAAGAAAATTTCTCATGTACGCAGTGCTTAAGAATGTTTATCTCAAGAAAAGATGATAGTAAGGAAGGAGTGAATTTTCTCTTGCTAGAGAATATACACCCATAATGTTTAAAATTCAGCAGCAAGTTTGATTTACTCTTCTGATAAGATAGTGGTGAAGAATGCAAACTCAGATTTTAGATTTCTGGAGATCAAGCACTATCTCTTCTGATTACTAGATACTATTTAATACCTGTATTCTCTTGTCTAGTCGTATGTAAAATTGTAACAATGATGACTTTAACCTTATAGGGTTTTGAGGGTTACATAGAAAAAATATATATATATAATTCATCCAGTGGTGAGGAGCCTGTAGCAGCAGGCAATAAATATTAGTTATTATTGGTCACATCATTGTTGTTACTAATCAAAAAAAGCAATACATTTTTTAAAAGACTGGAGCTATACTTTGAAAAGGATCTGAATGAAAACATTGTTTTTAAATGTACTTAGAGAGTACATCTGCAACGTCTAACACCAGCCGAGTGAAACCTCCCCTGACCTAAGCATGTTCCTGTTTTTCAGTATCCCAGGACCATGTTGACTTTTTTCTTAACACATTATCATTTATCACTAACTATTTGTTTTATTTATCTATTCCTCTTTTGTCTCCCTTGTGAGTGTGTTAACATCCTGAGGGTAGGGGCGCTATCTGCTTGCACAGCACTGCAGTAAAGCTCCGGATACCCAGCCCTAGCACCATGTCCATTCGCATTATAAACACAGTTAATATTTGGGTCAGTACTCTTGGCTTCATATGACATGAACCCATTTCAAATTATCCTAAAGAAGGACCTATCAGCTTGAGTAACCAAACATGGAAACTCGTGGTGTAGCAGATGTTAGTGTAGCCTAGATTCAAAGGTTTTTCAATGTCTATACGTGGTCTTTCGTTTTTAATTTTTTACATTTCTTCACCATTTGAAAGCTTATTGTGTTGCAAAGGTCATGAGTGCATGACAGTCCCAGACCACAGTCTCATAGCTCCTCATTCAAAGGGAAATAGCTGCCCTGGAGACAGTGTGCTACTAGTCAAGCCTGGGCCACTTGCATTATTCTTGATGGGAGTTGGGGTACACAGACTGGTATCCTCTAAACCCAGAAAAGCCCAAAGGGTCTGGGGAGAAACAGAAAAAAATAGCTTTCCACTACAGACATAAAAACCTTTATATAGTTGACTATGTAGTTGGTTTCAGATTTTTGAAAGCTACAGGTACCTTTTATTTTTTTTAGGGAATAAAATTTAAACGTAAATCTAGTGCCACTTTTACATTATATAAACAAAAGCTTTTATTGCTGAAGTGTGGCTACTTTTCATACAGTCACATATTTAGGTCAATGGAGATGAATGTTGACCATTGATATGGCCAGCCCACTCCTCCACTGTGGCAGGAGAGCAATTGCCGAGTGGAGAAATACAGAAATAATCACTGGGGACAAAGCTGCGAGAGAAGGGGTGATTGAAATGCAGTCTGTAATCCTACCCTTGAGATCCTTGTCATGAAAACATGCAAGAAACAAACAGGAAAATTATTTCTGCCACAGAAATTTTTAGGATGAAAGTGGGATAAAATTGCTATATTATATTTTTTAAAAGCCAACACTACAGAGCATTGTATAAAGAATAGATTTTAATATATACTTGCAATTTAGAAAAATGAACTCAAGAAACCTTTCATAAATCATTTAATATTATCACTGAATTATGTTTAAAAGAATCAGTGTAATCTGAAGATCATCTTTCTTTTCCTTAATTGTTTTATTTTTTGTCCATTGCTGCTCCCCTTTCTCTGGACATAAAATTAATGAGTGTGTATGATGGGAATTCAGGAACTAGTGATATGTAGTTTTTGACATTTCGAGAAAAGTAATAGTTTTTTAAATTTCAGAATTAAAGAAGGTTGCCTTTGAATACCTGAAGTTTACATTAAAATTGCTTGACCTTCGATCTTACCATATCACATTAAAATTGTGATTTTTTTGGTATTTGACAACACGTATTATTAGAAAATAGTTGTGCAAGGGGAGAGGATAGACCTGGTGTTCCATGACTCACGAGTGAACACGCACAGAGTCATTAACTGATGGAGGAGGTTCACCAAGGAAAATCATTGGCTGCTTTGATAAATGCAGATGATGATTAAGTATGTGAATTGTTCCCGTTTATTCAGTGGTAAATCAATCAGTGCCCCAAGTCAGCCTGATGCAATGGGCTACTCTAGATGTGGTCTTCTGAATAAGACAGAGTGTTAAAATGAGGTCATGACCACTTTTCATAGTCCTTTTTTTGCTTGGCCACATTCCAGCTTCACTAATTAAAGTCTGTCTTTCTAAGACCCCTTTACAGTTTTAATTGGGTATGTTATTTCTTGTGAATTGTATGGAATTGTTATTCACTGTCATAAGCAGTGGCTGTATTTTACCATAGAGGTGGTTGCATTTCATCATAGGGATCAAAGGAAGAGAAATGTGAATATAACTTTTTTTAAGAGCACTTTGCAATGCTT
Source organism: Carollia perspicillata (assembly GCA_004027735.1). Lineage (NCBI taxonomy): Eukaryota > Metazoa > Chordata > Mammalia > Chiroptera > Phyllostomidae > Carollia > Carollia perspicillata. The sequence continues at coordinate 2,149 of PVKM010000785.1, read as the reverse complement.
TGAGCTCTTTGGAAGAAAGCAGTAAAAAGGAAAATAATGGTGTTCTTAAAATGTAAAGTATTGCTATTATCATTTTTGGAAAAAAAACAGTGTTTGAAAGTGTGTTTTCTGGTGAAGTTAAGGAAAAATTATTTTTCTGTTTCAGAAAACAGGCATAAATATGATTATTAATTATGAATTTAATGAAAAACATTGCTGTCATCTCTGAAAAGCCGCCGTATTATTTTGTTTAGAGAAAATAGTTGGAATTTCTAAGCCTTTCTGATAAGACACTTAGTGAAGTACACTGGTTTTTCAGGGCCGAGAAGACTGCAACTGCTCTTCAGTTTGTCCCAGCTAAGCTTTTATTTACCGTTGGTTGTGTCTTCCTTCCATCCACACTGACAGTCTGTATTGGACAAATATACTCCTAGACAAATGACAAATTTTCACACCACACTAAGTCTTTACTTTGCCTATTTTTAGTTACCATAATTGATTGGCTGACTCACACCTCCTGGAGGCTGAGCCCACACATACACACACGAACACATAGAACATAAGAATATCTTTAGTGCAATGATTGGATGGAGGGAAAAAATAGCTTTCTGCTATGGACATAAACCAATAATATTACTGTCTATTTTTCATTTATTTATATTTTTAGAATCAAGAATAAGACTCATTTAATAAAATAAAATTCTGTGAAAGTCAGAGTAAAAAAGAGAGAGAAACACAAACAGGTGAGATGGAAACACAGTGGTAAGAAAATTAGTTTAATGGTGCATTACATATGCACTACTGCTATAGCCCCAAGTTGGTGCTGTAAATATTTACAATTAATACAAGAAAATTAAAAACAAAACAGAACAAAAAAACCTTCTTTAGCCGCATAGTTTACTGTGTCTCTAGGATAATAAACAAATGGAAGGAATAAAGAACTATTTCTGTTCCTAAACTCATTTAGGGTCTTTCTTGGGATTCCTGTGATTTAATAACGGTCTCAAACATACTCTAACAGGAGACATTATTTTTCACAAAACTGTTCACTGAAAAATTCTTCTTAAAAATGTGCAGTATTACACAAAATTCTATATACTCCAATAGAAAAATTTTCAACCATGGCTTCCCAAGCTTACACATAGTATAACTTGACTTTGTTCCTTTCTGCTAAGTTTATAATTTTCACTTTATCATACTACACTGTTAGATATGGTAGCATCAACTCAGCATAGTGCTGTGTATTTAGTAACACGAGAACAGTGATGCATGATGGAACCATCTCTCTAAGTAAATTATATGTTTACATATACAAATATTTACACATATATACATACACATTATAAAAGAATATCATAAATATCTATCTCTGACCCTGTTATTTTGTTACACTTACTGCTACCTGAAAAACTGTGTGTGTATGTGATACACACACACACACACACATATGCACATATTAATCTCAGAAAAGGATTCATCATAAGTCATGGATTTTAACATACTGCCATCTTTAGTTTTTGTACTGTTATCACTTTCTTTGCCTGCCTCCCTCCTTTCCTTTCTTTCCTTATCCTATCTTTCCTTCCTTCTTCTTTGTGTTTCTTTCCCATCTCTTTCCTCCCTTCCTTCCTGTTTATTCATTCATTTATGATATAATGAATACCCTGAACCCAATATCCAACTCCTCAGTCTAAAAGATTACAAATATGTTCCATTAATGTTCTCTTTCTATGTTCATCTTCCTGCCTTCCTCAGAGTCAGCTAGCCACTATCCTAAATTATGTTTATTACTTTCTTGCCTAAATATACAAAACAGTGATTTTTTAAAATAAAATCATTTTTAATTTTATAAAATTCTTTATGCTGAATGTAACTTCAGTGGCTCACTTCTTGTGCTCAAATAAAATCTTAATATATTGTTGTAGATATCTGTGATTTTTTGTTTTCTATTTTGTGTAATATTTCATAGTGTAAATATACCAAAAATACCTTTCTATGGTAGGTTCCTATTTTCTGCTATTATTAAAAGTATTGCTTTACACAGTTCTGTATACATCTCTTGGTGCAAATGTTCAAAACATTTTCTTAAGCACATACCTAGGAACAAATTACTGGGTCTGTTATGTATACCTTTACAAGACAAAAACAAATTATCTTCCAATTTATATAT